>JANIPM010019326.1:0-21495 GCA_027478405.1 Erythroxylum cassinoides | reverse complement strand
CAGTTTTGTTAGTTTTCTTAAAAGATCAAAACCCCCTCCTAACCAATTTAGTTTGCATTTCATGACATTTAGGCTAGTTTAGGTCTATTGCATTAGGTTCCAATTAAGTGAGATGACCTGAGGTTGCATTCTATATTACAATCCTTGGAATTAAATTTTTGATTCGACCTCCAAAGGTAAGGGAAAAAGACACCGCGAATCAACTATATGAATTTTATACTTGTCTAAAGTCTCCACTAATTCTAAAGACTTTGCTATAAGGGACCGAATGTTCCAATAAACTATTTGTAATCTATTAACATCTTTTCTTCTACTAAACTCGAACCTCACCGAAGGACCAACCCTTGTACTCACATTAGAGCTCCTGACCACCACTCTTGTCCTAATGCCCAAAACAAGCTAAAGATGACACGTCTAACAAGCTCCTAAACACGCCCCTAACGAATCTAATAACAATTAAGAAGCAAGATTGATATTTAGTCATAAAAAGTCAAAATCAAATCACTACTAGCAATTAGCTAACTACAAAATACTAAAGTATGATATAGAACCGTCAACAATGATAATAATACTAATATACTAAAATACTAAATGATAATAATAATAACATAATAATAATAAAATTAATAATAATAAGTAAAAATTAATAATAAAAACCAAACTATTATGTTTTGTGAGAGATGTCACATACCAACATTGAATTTACTTGTTGTATTTATCTCTGTTCTCTCAAAATGTCTCTATAAAGAGACTTATACTAATTTTGCCTTAACTCCATCTTTAGAGATGTATGGTTAATAACTCACCCTATTGCTCCTTGTTTAAACAATAAATACTCCAACACTTGCAATATAAAAAGTCAGTAAGTGCAATTATTGGAAATAAATAACTAAATAATTATCAATAGTAATTTAAATACATAGTAATATAAAAATAATAACAATAATTACTAATTGAATGAATTAATAATTAATTCTTAAAAGGCACGAATTAAAAAGAAAACTAGAAAAGGAGAGGAAAGTGAAAATTGTCTTATTATATTGAATAGTCAGCTTCTTCTAGATACCGTTGATACGTAGGTGCCGGATATGATGGCTGAAGAGTTGAGAACTCTGAAGAGGATGAGCCATATATCTATTGTGACCTTGATAACCAATGGTTACTACCCAGCCCGACTTGACCGTTCCTCTTTTTGTGTGAAGACTCAAGCATCGTTACTTACCACCTACCTGTCAATTCAGTTTTATGATCACCGGTACTACTTTAATATGCTTAATAACTGGTTTAGTCTATGCCATTGGTCTCTCTATCTTATAGAAAAAACTTTGGATCTAGAGAACTAGAATTGTATAATACATATATAACTATAATCTTAAAAAAAGCTACTTAATTAATCCTTCCCAATGAAGTAATCTTGAGGAGGTTAATGCCAACAAACAAATCCAAAGCAATGCTGCCAAAGCCATATAGAGGAAAGTTTAAAAGAGAAAAAGTGTCGATTAGAACATTAAGAGAGCAAGATGGAAAGGAGTTAAAGATTAAGAGAGGGGTTGTAAGAAAGTGAGAAGTCGAACTTCAATCTTTAACCATATAAAAATTTTTAAGTCGAAGAGCTTCTTCTATACATGGTGTAACAATAAAAAAGATAATTAAAAAAAAAAGATAGATAGGGCCCTTGTGAATAAAATATGGTTCCCTAATCTTTAAAATAGCTCAATTTTATTTCATAACCCTATGTTTTCTAATCACACGCCTATAGTAGTTAAAAATATATTGAATTCCTCAAGAATCTTCAAATTTAACAATATTCTAGCTAAAGTGGAGGGCCTTGAGGATGCAATCTTTGAGGGAATAATTCAAGTAATATAAGGACACAAGCTTTATATATGTATAACGAAATTTCAAAAGATTATGGAAGAACTAAAGTACATTAATAAAAGGAAAGTTGCGGACACTCAACTGGCAGTGAATGAAGTAAAGGAATGATTGATTAGAGCTTAGCCTAATCTCTATAATACTACTTCAGATGAAGCTTCAATAGTTAAAGAGGAAGTTACTTTATTGAATTACACTCAAAGTAAATTTTACTCATTCCTTTTGGTAATAAAGAGCAATGGTGCTTTGGCTTATAGATGGAGATAAGCACACTTCTTTTTCTTATAGGTCAGCATTGCTAATGAAAACAATACCAATAGAATAGCATCACATAAGGATGATACGGGGTTTTAAATAGATACTTAACAAGGTCTACTCTAAAAGACTTATATTTTCTTCTCACAAACTCCTATTACCCTTACACACACACACACATACACACAACACACACACACACACACACAACACACACACACACACACGCACACACACACACACACACACACGCACACACACACATACTTTAGTCCCCATTATTTAGTCTAAATTCCAGGAAAATGTTTTCAGTTTAGATATGGACTTTTTAGCTAATCCTTTCTTTTCTAGGAAATTAAAGGATGTCTTACTAGCTCACAATCATAATAAAGCTTATTGTCTTAACTGGTTATATGATTTTTTTCTTCAAAAAATCTTGGTTTTTACTCAAGAATATGATGATTAAAACAATATTTAAGTTCTTTAAACATAAAAAGATGTTGAAAGAGGTAAACAAAACGTGAATTTGCCTTATTTCAAGCCCCAATCCCCAAGATATCTAAAAGAATTTATATATATCTCTTATTGTAACATAATTTATAAATATATATCTAATTTGATTGCAAAAGGACTTAAGGTTATGTTGCCTAATATCATTGATTCTTCTTAAGGTGCATTTATAAAAAGATAGGAAAATGGGAGACAACATCCTTTTAGCTTAGGAGCTTTTTAAGGGCTCTAATAAGAAGTATGCTTCTAAGAATTATTCCCTTAAAATTGATTTTCATAAGGCATTCAAATCTAAAAATTATAACTTTATGATCAAAACTGTGAAAGCTTTTGGACTTCTAGAAGTTTCTATTATATTGATGGAGTAATGTATAATATTAGTTTCTTATAGTGTTCTAATGATTGGAGAACCTAAAAAGATCTTTAAGGCAACAAGAGGATTGGAAAAAGTAGTCTGCTTATCTCTTTATCTTTTTTATCGAGTATGGAGGTGCTATCAAGAATTATTAAGTTAATCATCAAATAAGAAAAGAACTTTAAATATCATTCAAAGCGAAAAAATAAGGATATGTAGTTTGATGTTTTGTAGATGATATATTCTCTTCTTATAAGCTAATGCTAACTTCTTAAGTGCATTGTTGAATGCTATGAATGCATTCAAACAACTCTCTAGATTGTTCATCAACAAGGAAAACAATAAGCTACACATGTCTTTAAATGCTCATCATTTTGCAGTTTGGTTCTCTTCCCTATTATAATTGAAAACCATGAAACTTCCAATTATCTATTTATGTATCCCCATTACCTTAAGAAACCCTTAAATATTGATTATTTTCCTCTAAAAAAAAAGCAGGCAAAGAAGGGTTTTAATCTAGAACAATAGAATTCTTCCTATGTAGGTCATATACAAATTATAAATTTTGTATCAACAATATCAATATGTATTGGTCCTTAATCAATATAATTAAGAGATTAATGAGAAATTTTCTTTAATTAAGGGATCTAAGAATGCTATTACTAAGGTTCAATCGAGTGATAATCGTTCAATAATTAAAGAGAATTAGGAATATCCCCTACTAGATTAACCAATAAAGTGCTTTTGTTTAAAAGGCCGTAAAGACTAATTTATAATAAACAAGAACTTTAGGTTAAGTGGATTTATGTTAATTACTTAAGAAAGGAAAATGTTTGGACCTTTCTCCTTTAAACTAATTCATTTTAGACCATGATTCAAATGCTTAAAACTTAAGGAAATAATATGAGCGGCGATCAAGCATCAAATTGAAAATGGTAAAGTAACCAATTTATAGTATGGCCAATGACTCAATGTTAGACCACTGATACGTGGTGATTTAGTTATAATTTAGTCTTATATTCAATATATTTTGCTTGTTTATCTAAGTATTGTTATTGATTTTGGTACTTAAGTTGTTCATATTTTGTTTCTAGGTCTAATTCACTTACTCAAAGCATAAAGGAATGAATCTGGACAAGTATAAAGCAATTTGGGTTTGTTTGATTGAGTTATAAAATGCATGACAATGTACTTCACTGCGTGTAAACAATTTGGTTTGATGTTGTGTTTTCTACACAATAAGCCCATGTTGAGTAGTAAGAAGGGCATGTTGATGGTACAAGTCGATATCTATGCATCCATTAGCTCTAAAAGCATCTAATATCTATTTGAAGATCATAACCATCAATATACCCATGTACCTCCTAGACACTGAATTTTGAATTTTAAAAGCTAATATTGAGTGACAAAAAAAAAGATGATTTAGGAAATACAAGGAGAAACCTTATAATAATTAGAAGCAAAAAGAAAAACCAAGGAATCCCTTTTATAGTGGAATTTTAACATTTTAGGGCAAAGATTATTAAAGATTAAAGGGGTTTTATTACGATGGATATGCTTGTAAAATAAATTATTTTTGGTATCTAGATTAGATGAACCTAGTAGGACTTTATAGTGATTTTATTTTATTTTAATTTAATTCATTTTTAATTTCATTGACATTCAATTATCTATTCTTAATTATCCTTCAATTAATATTACTGGCATATAGATTCATGTATGATTTTATGTAATTAAGATTGGTTAATCCTTTGTATGAATAGATATAGCATAATTGAAAGGAGTTGAATGTAATCTAAAGATGGCTCAAAATAAATATCTCAAATTAGGGTCAAACTTAATAGTAAAATTAATAAATCGATTAATGCAATTCTACAGGTTTTAGTTAAAAAGAGATTTCAATTGATAAACGTATAATTATGAGTTAATTGTCTTGGAAAAGATATCAACATAATTGAGGAATTTCCATAGCCTATGAACTTTAAATTGATTAATAAAGTCATGTTTGCATAAGAAGTCCTAAGGGGATTCAAATTCCTGGTACCATTATTTTATTACTTTAATTTTTCATTCTTTTTCCATTCTATTTATTTGATTATTTTGACTTCTCCTTAGTTTATTTTCTTTTATTTTAAAATTTATTTATCAATATCACCTTGCTTTTTAATTAAATAATAAAAAGAGTTATTATTAGTACTCATAGTTTTAATGGGATCAACAATTGGTACTCAAAGTCCTATACTATAGAACAATAGGTGCACTTGCCTTGGAAAATATATTAAGTAAAAGAGTTGAGTTAGATAATCATCGTAGAAGTCCACGAAGTTTTAGGCATTATTATCAAAGACTAAGATATTAGGAACACTTGTTTTATGTTAATCAAGTCATTATTTCTTTAGCATTTATTTTTTTTCTTTTTGTATTTCTTTGTTTATTCATAGAGCTCTCTTTCTTAATCTAGATTTTGTGGCTTATTTTTAGGATTTGGTAGTTGTTGTTATAGCCGCTAAACATAATGGAAGGATGGAGAAGATAGTAGTCTCAGGAGATTATAGTATGACATTACTTATGACAATTTTGGAATTTTGGAAAAATAGGCATAGTGACATAGTAGTCTCAAGAGATTATAGTATGACATTACTTATCACAATTTTGGAATTTTGGAAAAATAGGCATAGTGACATGTATTCAACTACTCAACTCACATATGTAATGTTATGTGACATTTGTGGGGTAACCACTCCATTATGAATATTTGACTTTAGCTTTAAGATACCCTATATAAGAATACTTATAATCTAGAGTGGAGTAGTTATTATTACTCTGCATGGAACAATTAGACTTCATCTGGATTTTTGTAATTTCACCAAGAGTATCAACTTACTGAGTATACCTTACGAAATTCATTAAGGTTGCCCTTTATAAAATTAATGAGCTAGGTGTTTTATCTAAATACATCAAGCAAAATTTGGGGGAACATATAAATATGATAACATTACGGAGTGGTGAGGAGCCAGAGGTTGAAGAAAATAGGAAGTTGCTATTTAAGAAGAGAAGGAGGAGGAAAAAAAGGAAGATGTAGAGGATGAGCCAAATAAAGAAACTACCATGGACTATAGATAGTCATCTTAAGTAGAGAGGGCTCCTACTTGACACATAATAAACTATTAGGATTAATTGAGTATCTAATGTGATTTATTATCTTTTGTTATATTAACAACTTATTACTAAAAAAGGGCATTAGTGGATTTACTTAGTTTTATTAATTTGATACTTTTTGTTCTTATTATATTATTACATATGACCTATTTGTAGGCTAATGCACCTTTAATTAGGAAAAAATTGGAATATAATGACCTATTAAAGATAGACTTGCCGAGAAGTCTAATAAAAGACTCATAAAGAAGCACTTTTTGAGAGGCAATCCTAATTTTTAATTTGGTAATCTTTTTCAATTAGTTTTCATTCTAGGTTTTTATGTTTTAATTTTTTTAATTTCATTTATATCTATGTTAACTTTGTAGTTTAGTATAAATTTTTACTTGTTTTATGGTTATATGGGTGCCATTTTTGTCTCTTATGGTTTTGGTATGTGTGGATTTACAGGTGTTAATGTAGGTGAAAATTTAGCTAAGTTAAAAAGTTACAAAGAGTTACATACCCATCAACATGCTTACATAAATGATGGTGTTAAGCTAATGTGCTCATGTTAATAAGAAACATTGGCCATGTTCCACCTAGAGAAGAGATGACAAAAAGTTAAAAAAAGATATATGAGCACAACACCCCATATTGGTGACCACTTACGAAAAATCACTTTAAGTAACCTACATAACCATCAGTATGCCTATGTTGCCAAAACCAGGTAAGTTGTTTAAGAAATAGTAAGATACAAAGCCACCAACATGTCTATATTAATTACTATGATGAGGTTTATCCCCTTTTCTTTTGCTTTTCCAAAAGTTATAGAAAGTTACACACCCACTAACACACCTATATTAGTGGCTGTGTATATTTTAAGTTTTTTAAATTTAGTGTTTAAGTTCCAACACTAGTGTAATATATTGTTTTATTTTTATTTTAATACGACTTATACTTACATACATATTTTGACTCGTGTTAAACCTTGTCATGACACATTTGATTTGCACACTTATATAAAAGCCCTACATGCTCCTGTTATAACCCAGCATGCCTATGTCCAGTAAAGATTAACCCTAATTTGTTCAACATAAGTAGCTACACTACCATGATACAACTTTTTTAAACAAAATCCTCTTTATATCACATCTCATTGCCCAAAATTCTATTTTTCACTTTCTCTCCCATTTTGCTCTTCTGGGTGATGCTCATACACTTCTTCCTTATGCAAAAAAATCTGTCGAACTATTCTATTGAAATCTCATCAATTTAAGGTATGTATATGCTTTGTTCCAATTGTTATTGAGTTGAATAATTTTATGGAATTTAGGTGTGAGAATTAAAGTTTTGGGTATTATGGAGTTGGTCGAGATTACCAGTGTGATTGTAAAGGTTTTAGGGGTCTGCCTGATAATCCTGGGCTATTTACATATTGACTTCTAATTTTCTAAGTGTTTTTGGGGATTTAGCTGATAATTTTAGGGTATTTTGCATGTTGAATTCTAATTTTCTAGGGATTCATAAGCTATTTTGGATTTGTTTATACGAATTTGAATCCCTTAAGGCTATTAATTAGTTATGTATGAATTGAAATGTGTAATTGTTAATGTTTTGCATGCTTTAAGTTTTAATTGGGCTTTTGTATTGCTTCATTTCATTAGATAATTTTATTTTTATTTATGTTTATTTTATTTAATTAAGGTGCCTAGATAAATTAGTTTCAATTTTGTAATTAATTGATATTAAGGAGCATTGTTTGATTAATTTGGGTGATTTGGGGTTATTAATGCCATTATATTTTGATAGCTATGGATTCATTTGAGGTTTATTATATTTTTTTCTTTATTAACTATAACAAATTGATCATGGGATTGCATTACAATGTTTAATTTCCGTGGTCTATTTGATGTACATTGTTCCTTTTATTTTGGTAAATTTTTTATTTTTATATTTAAGGGAATAATGATGAAGAGAGCAAATGCACCACACTAGTGGTAAGAAAAGAGGGTACTAAGGAAGAGGAAAAAGGGCAAGGGTACTTCATAACAACCACTCTGATAGCCGAAGCCTATATAACCTACACTAGCTACATATCCTAAGTTTCATTTTTTAAGGACTTACAACATGCAAATTAGAAGACTAAGTTCTAAGCCTTAAACCATGATTTGAAGTATCAATTAGGTAGTGCTCAACTAGATTAGGCTTATTCAATAAGTCTGAGAGTTTATTGACATTGGTGGATAGAATTTCTTTTTTACAATTAAGGAACTCCTATACAAAGAGTTGACTATATAGCTCCCCATCACTTTCACTATAGAGAAGCAACATTACACCTAAGATATTGACAACAACTTATGGTTTAAAGTGCTATAAGAGATGCACATTATAAGTTGCACTTGATGTTTGCTTTCCATGGGCCTATACTTGGAGTAGTACATCACCACTGAGGAGTATGTAGTTTTTCCAATACACTTTCTTGGTAAGGTTGACGAGGGTGCATTTTGGTGTAACATTAACTAAGAGTGGTCTTGTAAGTTGACAAGGTCCAAGGCATCGCAACTGAGATCTTTTATGGTGAGATATATGCATATGTTAATTAGCCATACAATCAACGAAAAAAGAGATAACATCAAGTGTTAGGGAAGGTAGATAAGTTTTACCTCTACATCATGATAAAAAGGGTATCCATCCACTTAAAATATGCCTTAAATTGAATCTTTTAGCACCAAATGTACTACTATGGAGTGAGAGTAATTTGCATGGGCCTATACTTAACCATATTGATTCAAGGCATGAGACTACTAGGAAAGTCACTTAGATGACAATGGCATGTCAAATGGTTCCTATAACCCTTAAGAAACTTGTAACAACCCATACTACCCGCTGACAGATATTGTCTGCTTTGGATTGCCCATTGAGATAAGGCCCTCATGATTTTTCTCTTCCTGCACTCGAGAAAATGCATCTATAGGGAAGAGGTATCTGTATCTTTATAAGGCGTACTTCTTTCTCCTCTCCAATCGATGTGGGATCTCACAATCCACCCCTTTTAGGGCCCAGTGTCCCCTCTGGCACAATGGGTCGGGAATCGACTCTGATACCATTTGTAGCAACCTAGACTACCTACTCATAAATATTATCCACATTGGGATACCCATCGGGCTAAGAGCCTTATGGTTTTGCTCTTCCCGCACCTAAAAAAATGCATTTATAGGGAAAAGGTATCCGTATCCTTATAGGGCGTACTTCGTTCTCCTCTCCAATCGATGTGGGATCACAGTTGTAAATGGAGTAGAAAGTCATCGACCAGATATATGGTAACAACAACTTAGGCAAGATTCCCTATAGTATCCTTCAGTATCACTTGAGCATTAAGATAACTCCTCAGATAGCACAAGCTTACCCATCCTTACACACCTCCATATCGAGACCAACCCAAGATCACCTACTTAGAGAGATATAGGGCTTATATTATAGGAATGCAGTGGACTATCATAGAGGGGTAATGAGATTTAGTAGAGCAAGTAACACAGTTAGAGATATAAGACCGATGGATATAGGAGATACTCATTTAGATAATAGGAAAACTAGGAGTTTGGGTGCCACTGACGCGAGCCGCTACATCGTCATTGATTCCTTAGCAGTCAAATTTTGTAACTACCATAGAGAGAGCACTTGACAACACTTGAGAGACGAATATTACTTTCATCTAGTCAGATCCTAGGATAAAGATAAAGATAATGAAAGGTTAGAAATATGACCAATTATTAGACTATTTGTCTAATATGGCCATTTAGATTATTTAGGAGTTTCAAAAAGTTTAAAGGAATTTTATCTTTGGTCTTTATTTTCATATTTTTCTACGTCATTTTGTCTTAATAACTAGTAAGGAACTAGCCCTGCCAAACTTATACTAATATATTATTCCTTTTTCTTTTTATCATTTTATCGTTAATATATTAAAGCCCTTTTTTATAGATATAGTTAGCTTGTGTTTCTTTTATTTTCCTACTATTCTTTAATGCTTTATTTTGTTTCATTTTATGTTTACATGGATGATAATAGATGGAATTCAAATTATGAATACAAAATTTTAGAATATTACTGGGGAAGTACCGATTTACGTTACCTTTTCTTAATGTTGATTTTTTATTCCTTTTTATGCTTTATTATCTAATATACATCTTTAAGTATAGGGAAAGGGCATTTTGATTTTGATATGGATTTAATTACAACTCAAGCATATTTTAATTTTTAATTATTGATTCTTCTTTATAATGATCTCTAATTTGTCGATTTTTATCTTAAAGTATCTTTAGTTGTTATGGTGACATTTTGAGCCTATGAGGATTTATTTTCATTATATCATTCTCTAAATTCCTTTTTGTGTGAATATGATGCATAGTTGAATGATTCTATAACTTGCTTTTATTATGATGTTGAGACCACAATTTAAGATTAGAGGCATTGAGATGAAAAGGTGCCTAAATTACATTTTTATTGAGCCCTTTTCTTTGATTTTACCTTACCCTATTTTTATCCCTTAGGTGTAACTAACTTTAAGACTTAAATGTTTCTTTTGATTGTGTTAACCATGTTACAAGATAATAACCATTTTTATTGTTAGCTTGATATTTATTTTTGTACCCTACAGGATTGTATTTAATTGATTATATAAGAATTTGAAAAGATAAAGGAGCATCAAGAATAAGGAAAGGTGTGAGCTTATATATTTGAGGTAATATCTTCTCATTGGTCAATTATCAATGTTTCATATATTCTTCTTGTAAGCTCGCAAGAAATAAGTTTAGAAATATCTTTAATTGAGTTTAGTTAAAAAAAAGAAAAATTTTAAATATTTTTTTTTAGTTATGAGAAGGATAAAGAGAAGACACTTTTACTATTTAGTATTTTCTTTGCACCTTACTTCCATTCTAATTAGTCACATGGTCTACATTAATCCAAATTTTTGTGTAATTTTTCTTATGCAATTTCCATGTTGATTAAACAAAAATCTAATTTTCTCTATACCTTACCTAAACCTAACCTAATTACACCTTGATGTAAAAGACTTTTTAATTTTTTCCTTTAGTTTATTTTATAATGGTGAAGATGTGATACATTATCAACCTTATGGTTAAGGCTCCTTTTATGTATTGAGTTGAGAGTTTCATTGATGTTTACCCTAAATGCTTTTTATGGATCCTATTTTTTAGGATGTTAAATCCTTTGCCACTTTATTTCATAAAGGAAATCAAAATATCATTTATAATGTTTCATTGTGAAGATTTATTCCATGATTGTTCAATTTTATTTACATTTTGGTTTGATTATAGAGGCTTGACATTTGAATGTGAATATATAGTTTGAGATGGAGGAGGGGTATATGTTGAGAAGAGTTGATAACTTTAAATTATTGTTTAATTGAGGAAAAATAAATGCTTAAATGTGAGGAAGTTGATAAATTATGATGTAGTCATATTTTAGTATCATATTTAATCGATTTTGCTAGTTAATATGAGTATTTTTTATTGATTTTGATACTTAATTTGTTCATATTTTGTTTTTAGGTCTAATTCATTAACTTGGAACAAAAAAGAACTAATTCATACAAGTTTGGAGCATTTTCGAGTTGTTTAGATTGAGTAATATAGTGTTTTACAATGTACATGGACGTATTAGAGAGTTTGGAGGTGTATTTAGTGTTTTTATTGTAGAACATGTCCATGTTAGGTAGCGAGAAGGCCATATTGATGATATAAGCTTGTGTTTATACACGTGTTAGTTCTAAAAAATGTCGCATACATATTTAAAGAACATGACCATTAACTTATTTGTTTTTATGCTCGTGTAACTCTTAGAATCTAAATTTCAAAATTTAAAAGCTAATATTAAGTGGTAGGAAAAAGCTTCAACAATCATAAGGAGAAATTCTAAATGGATGGAAGCACAAAGAACAACCTAAAAAACCCCTTTATAGTGGATTTTCATCAATCTAATGTGAAGATTAAAGGTATTTCGTTATGTTATCCTAAGTATAGTTTCAGTCAAGAAATTTTAAAATAAAGAATAAGATGTTTTGAGTCCCTTCCTAAGAGTCATCTTATCAATATGGTGTTAAGTACACAAAATTGCAATGGTAAGGTAGATCGCATAATATTAAGAGGGAATACAGATGGCAAATTCTCAAATGCTTCTTTTAGACAGTTGTTAAATATCATAATCCCAAAAGTTAAATGATTAAGTTAGTATGGTTTGGTCAAGCAAATCCTGGAGAAGCTTTTGGTTTATAACTTGCTTTTAAAGGGAGGCTAACCACATTGGACAGGCTTAGTAGAATTATGAACATTTCAAGCATTTGTTCTTTTTATAACCTAGAGGGGGTAAGTCTTGAACATTTATTCTTCAAATATGGATATACTGAGTAAATATAAAGTCCTTCAGCTTTGCAACATGCCAGCTCTTCTTGCCACTGGGTTTGAAATTATTATTTGGTTATGCTTAACCATAATCTTTGTAAGGAGGAATTGTTACTTATGGAATTTCTCTAAAGAATGATATGCTTTTGCTGTAGAAAGAAAGGAACATGGAGATTATTCAAAAGCAACCAAAGTAAAATTAAGTTCTTTTTACAAGAATTGATTAATTATATTAGATAATAGATGATGAAGTAGAGGCTCTAACTTATTTATAGGACTCATATAGCCACAAAGTAAATATTAACTTAAGGTTTAAGATAATTTCTCAGTATACAGGTTTCATCTACAATAATAAGATTAAGGACAAATTTTAATGGACTTAGTTCTTTCCTCATTTTTGAGTTACATCTTTAAATTGAGTTACCTAGCAGCATTCCAAATTTATTAGTATAGGATGGAGGCCTTACACTCTCCCAATTTCCAATATCTCTTTGAAAAGACTATATTCAACATTTTTCCTTGAGAAGTTTGTGATGCTTTAATGCTTAAATTCAAGTTTGTACCTCTTATTTATTATTCACACTTCAATGGATTCTTTATTTTCTCAAAAATGTTTTTTTGTAACAATGTGTTAAGCTTTGCAATTATTAGTGTAAAACACTTAAAGACAATTTTTTCCAATTCCTTTATCAAAATTTCACCCCTCTATATTATATATATTTAGACTAGGGAACTTCAAAGCTATTTTTATTGATTTCCCTCACAATTCCATTTCATTCACAGTAATTAAATTTATTTGTGTCCTCATATGTTATGTTTGCTATAACACCCTACTACCATAAGGTATATACCCAAACATCTATGGACATTCAAGTACATTTCCTATGACAATGGTATGTTAGAGCAAAACAAATCCAACTTACACATGGCATCAACTAACTTATTTAAAAGTCATCACATTTTAAAAACCATTCATTGCATTCATTCACAAAAGCTTACACTATTTTCCATTAAACAAATATTTACAAAACCTCATACAGGTTCCAACAAAAACTACAAAATAAAAGCTATAACTCTTCTGATATCAACTGACAGACCACTGAGCCATAACTTAGTCCAAAATGTTTCTCTAATCTCGAATAAGATACTAAGTCTCCTATTTTGTACCTAAAAAATCAAGTTACAATTTTTATGAGTTTTGCGAACTCAATGAGCGAACCATCATTTATGATTTCACCCAGATTAATACACAATTAACATATTTCACAAATATTCATTCCGAATATGTATGTCCAAACACTAACATTATCATGGCACATCATGTAATCATTGTGAATCAAAACATATATGAGACTCCAGATTCGTTATTATTGTTATGACCGAGTGCCTTTCACATACATACATAGATATTGGTCTATTGGGCTCAGTCAGAATAGAATTACGAAGTATAGCTCTATATGCAGAATCAGAAATCACGGAGCAAAGCTCTATGCGCAAGTGCTTTCATACTGGTTACTTCGGTCACAATGCCTTTATCTGAGCATGCATTTTATGAAATGCATTAAATACCGAATATGCAATATATGACATTCACATATGAAACATAGTCAGAACCTCATAATCATCGGACCTAAGTCCAACATTCAACTTTCATTGAGAATACAAATATCATTTAGAATTTCACAACAATTCAGAGCACTTCCAATGCATACCCAAATATTAAACTCCTCGGACTTAAAGTCCGGAATTCATAACAAATCACAAATAGTTCATAATTGGAAGTCAAACAAATTCAATCAATCCTAGGAAAATCATGTAGGTTGACTCACAGTACGCTCCAATATGCTATTTCTTGGATAGTTCGACAATGTCTATCTAGCATCCAATGCGCCCCTCTATATCATACAAAACACATTTACAAATATCACACTTTAGAACAAATGTATAAGTATTCCTTTATGCACATCTACTTATATAAAATATGCACAATGCATGTTCAATGACAATTTCAGGTATCTTATTTTGATCCTTATCATCAAATCATTCAGATATAAAAATCCTCATTAATACCATTTGTACTTATAATTTGGATCAAAATTAAACAATGTGAAATCAATTTCATAACCTAATTGATCACTTCAGATTTTTCTAATATACAAATGGGTCAACTTTGCATAATTAATTTGATAAGGTGAATGACAAAATTAGGCAATACTTCCGCCTAGAAAGTTATTCTCCAATGTATTAAGTTTCTAATGATACCAAAATAATTTAATCTGGTTTAGTAACTTGAAAGTTATACCCTAAATATTCTCAGACTGTTCTCATTCTGAAACAACATACTATACTCAACTTCCATCTAGAAATTGAACATCTTAGAGACTGAATTACAATTCTACTTCGTTTGATGATTTTGTAGCCCTATGTCTCTAGTTTATTCCAAATAAAAGATCATCTCATTTTGATGTCTAGAGAAGAAGTTATGGTCAAAAGAAATAGGACTATTCAATTTGCAATTTGCTCTCGGGTGCATATACTATCAGAGAACACTATGTCATGATGTGACAATTAAACATCGTCCAGCCATCAACACTCATGGCCGTGAGGGAGACAAATCACAGGTGTGAGTGACTCACGGGCATGAGGGGGTGTAAGAGAGAAGAGTCACAGGTGTGACGGATAAGGACAAAAATGTTGGACTATTTGAGAACACCCTCAGTTAGACCTATCCCACGTTTTTCACTCTATCTTTCCCAAATGATTTTAGATGGACAAGATTTTTGGTACGATGAAGAGCAATGTCTTATGAATCTATTGGTTTAAGAATCAAGTCATTTGGAGGTCGGATGACAAAGTTATGGCCAAATGAAGCAAAGGTGTTTAGGGTGAGTCAACCCTTCAAAGTCACCGTCGAGCATAAGCATGAGGGTAACTTCCAACATAACCAGCAATGTCATCATCGTGCATAAGCACGAGGGTGACATTCAACATACCCAGCAATGTCACTGTCATGCATAAGCACGAGGGTGGATTCCGATACCCAACTTTTCCAACAACCTATTTTCCCAGAAATCGCAATTTTCTTCCTGTCTTCCATTTTTTTTCCAGATTTCTCACTTCATCTTATTCAATGAACACATATCACACTTAAACCAATTCTTCTACTTCCATTTCATCTCATCATAACTCAAACAAATCAAATCTATATTTAAACAATAAAAACAGATTCATGCACATGAAGTCATGTTCAACTTTCTCTCTTTACTGTATTTTCATTCTTACTACATTTGTTTCATTTTATGCATTTTTTTTCAAATTACACAACACCTAGTAATCTCATATTCAATTCCAACACTAACACATCATCAGAATCATTCATTGAACTCAAAGAGTTAGAAATATCCCTTAATTCTAAGCTCATTCAAATTCACCTCTGTTAACACTTCAAATATTTTAATGGATGAATAGTACATCAACCATATGCGTAATCTTCTCAACCATAACAAAGACATATATTTCTTCATCAACTTACATAAATTTATATATATCTCAATTGAAAATCCATTTAATACAGTGATAAACAATTCCTAATTCTCAAATCTATCATCTAAATTATTCATCACCGTAATCGCAATTCTCAAACCCATGCATGCATGTATATAGTTACACCGTAAAAATACCATTAAAACTACTTACTTGGTTCAGCTATTCTTCCCAGCAGTAAGAATAACTCAATCACACCTAATAAGAATAACAATTCAATATTCAGTGATGGAAAAGGAACAAAGACAAAGTTCTCTGTTGAATGCTTTCGGTGAATATCAAAAGCTACAGTAATTCTTTACTTAGAACTAACTTCGTGGGTATTTGTATGTATTACATCTTTCACTAAACCCAATCATCCACTTATCACCATAGATACAAACCAACCATTTGTCACATATATATTATTGCCATGTGTCACTATATAATTGGCCCATAAATCAAAAATTTTCTCAAAATTCACCAAAAATTTCAAAATACCCTAAACATACCAACATTGCCAAATCACATTTTAATTGCATTTAATAACTCAATTATACCTGAAAATGTTTATGAATGCATGTACAACCATATGAATGTGCATGTCATATTTAGCTTATGCATGACGTGCATTTTCCTAATTTCTCAATACTTTCTCATAATTCACAATTCTAGCCTTAACATGGGTAATGAGATGTTACAATTCTCCCCTCCTAACAAAAATTTTGTCCTTGAAATTCTTACCTGAATGATCAAATAGGTAGGGGTACTGATTCCTCATATGCTCCTCTGTCTCCCATGTGCCTTCCTCACTTGAATGATTCTTCCAAAGGACTTTCACCATTGGTGTCATTCGGTTCCTCAATTGTTTACTCTAATAGCCAATTATCTTAACTGGTTCTTCAACATAGCTCAGATTACTAGAGACTTCAATCTCCTGAGTCGGTATCACATGATTTGGATCTGACTGATATCGCCTAAGCATACATATATGGAACACATTATGTATCTGAGCCATTTCCGAAGGTAAGGCTAACTTATAAGCCAATGGTCCAATTCTTTTAATTATCTCATATGGTCTAATATACATCGGACTTAACTTAACCTTTTTTACCAAATCTCAACACACCTCGCCAAGTTGATACTCTCAGAAATACTTTCTCTCCCACCTGATACTCCATATCTTGTCTGTGTTGATCTACGTAGCTCTTTTGTCTTTCTTATGCTATTTTAATTCTGCTACGAATCAATTTCACCTTGTCAATAGTATCCTAAATCAATTCTAGGCCTTTGACAATTCTTAGACCCTCTTCATCCCAATATAAAGGCTAACGACACTTCTTGTCGTACAACGTCTCATAAGGAGCCATATTGATACTACTGTGATATTGATTATTATAAACAAATTCAATCAAAGCCATATACTTATCCCAGGCTCCTTAGAACTCCAGAACACAAGCTCTAAGCATATCCTCAACAGTCTTAATCGTTCTCTCACTCTGACCATCTGTTTGAGGATGAAATGCTGTGTTGTAATTCAGTTTTGTACCAAAGCTACCTATAAACTACCTTAAAATCCCGAGGTAAATCTAGGATCCCTGTCCGATACAATAGACACTGGAACCCCATTTAATCTCACAACTTCATTTACATATCGCCGAGTTAACTGATCTAATGAATAGTTTTCTCTCACTGGTAAGAAATGAGTCTACTTGGTCAATCTATCAACAATGACCCAATTGACATCATGTTTTCTTGGAGTCCTTGGCAATCCCATAATGAAATCCAATGTGATTCGCTCCCATTTCCACTCGAGAATAGGTAACGAATGTAATTTTTCAACTGGGGCCTAGTGCTTAGCCTTAACTTGTTGGCAAGTTATACACTTAGAAACAAACTCTGCTACTTGCTTCTTTATACCAGGCCAATAGTAATATTGTTTCAGCATGTTATACATCTTGGTGGTATCAAGATGCATAGCATAAGCTACTACATGTGCTTCCTCCAAGATCTCCTTCAAATTATCAACATCAGGCACACATAATCTTTGTGTTAACCATAATGTATCATTTCTCACTTCAAAATCAGAATCCAAATTCACTTTCAACTTTTCAATTAACTTTACTAATTCTGGATCTCTGCTCTGAGCCTCTTTGATTCTTTCAAGCAACACAGGTGTCAACTTCAAAGTAGCTATCAATGTATCATTCTTCTCCAACTTTAACCTTGACAACTGTACTTGAGCCACACTGCTATTAGACTTCTGACTTAATGCATCAGTCACCACTTTAGCTTTGCCAGGGTGATACTTAATTGTACAATCATAATCTTTCAACAATTCTATCCATCTCCTCTATCTCATAGTCAACTCATTCTGGCTTAAAAAATACTTCAAACTCTTTTGATCAGTGAACACCTGAAAAGTTTCTCCATACAAATATTGTCTCCAAATTTTTAAGGCAAACACTACTGCAGCAAGTTCCAAATCATGGACTGGATAATTAAATTCATGAGATCTCAACTGTCTCGATGCATATGCTATTACTTTACCATGCGACATTAGTAGACATCCTAAACCCTGGTGTGAGGCATCACTGTACACAACATAATGTCAGGAGCTAGATGGAATAGCTAATACCAGTGCTATAGTTAATCGATGCTTAAGGTCCTCAAAACTCCTTTGACAATCATCATTCCATCTAAAAGGCACATTATTTTTAAGAAGTTTTATGTAAGGGGTTGAGATTAATGAAAACCCTTCGACAAACCTTCTATAATAACCAACTAATCCAAGGAAACTCCGGATCTCAAACTCGTTCCTTAGAGCCTCCCACTTCATCACTGCTTCTACTTTCTTTGGGTCAACCTGAATGCCTTGTCCAGACACGAAGTGACCTAAAAATACTAATTGATTAAGCAAAAATTTGCACTTACTGAACTTGACATATAACTGTTTCTCCCTCATTATCTAGAGAACTAATCTCAGATGTGCAATATGATCTTCTCTACACTTCGAGTACACCAAAATGTCATCAATAAAGACAATTAAAAAGCGATCTAAATTACGTTGAAATACCTTATTCATCAAGCCATAAAAGTTACCGGGGCATTAGTCAATCCAAATGGCATTACCAAAAACTCGAAGTGCCCATATCTTGTTCTAAATGGACTCTTAGGAACATCAGCCTCAGCTATTTTAAACTGATAATATTCCTATCTCAAGTCTAACTTTGTGAACACCTGAGCTCCTTGTAACTGATCTAATAAATCATCAATCCTTGGCAATGGGTATTTATTTTTCACTGTGATCCGATTCAACTATCGGTAATCAATACATAATCTTAGAGTTCCATCCTTCTTCTTTACAATCAATACCGAAGCTCCCCAAGGTGACACACTAGACTTGATGAAACCCTTATCTAACAACTCTTGTAACTGGGTTTTCAATTGCTTCAGTTCTACAGGTGCCATCCTATATGGAGGTGTTGATATAGGAGTGGTACCTAGAACAAGGTCTATAGTAAACTTCGTCTCCCTTTCTGAGAGTAAACCTGGTAGTTCTGCAGGAAACACATCCAATAAATCCCTAATAATTGGAATATCCTGAATAGTTTGTTCATTCTGAATGTTAACTATGTGGGCCAGATAAGCCTCACATATAAATGAAATTAGTCGAGTCGGGATTGCCTGACTAACTCCTCAAAACACCACTCTTGGCTAATTGGGAGATTTAAGAACCACTTCCTTAATGTAACAATTCATTATAGCCCGATGAGTTGTAAGTCAATCCATGTCAAGAATTACATCTGTTTCCTTTAACTGCAATACAATTAGATTAGCTTCTAACTCTGCCTGATCAATCCGAACTATACACCTTTTACAAACCTCACCAACCATTATTTTACTACCCACTGGAGTACGCATTTCTAACACACATTTCAATATCTCTCTCTCACAATGCAATCTAGATGCCAGATGCGGTGTGATGAATGAGTGTGTAGATCTTGGATCTACCAATGTATGTACTTCAAATTGAAAAACATTCAACACACTTGTTACCACATTTGGGGAGTTCTTTGCTTCTTGTCCGGTGATGGCATAAACCATGGCCTGAGATAGCGGCTGGTTACTCTGCACCTCGGTCTTGGCATTGGGCCCTATTGACTGAGTTCTACCTCTACCTTGGCCTCTCTGTGTAGACCTGCCATCTCTACTCTGCTGAACCATTTTCTCAATCATTATGCCTCCTCTACCTCTATACTGTAATCCTAATTTTTTAGGACAATCTCTAATCAGATGTTCTAATGAGCCACAATGGAAACAAGCTCCAGTTTTTTACCAACATTCACCACCATGGTTTTTATCACAGTGCTCACACTCAGGAAGCTATTGGGACTGATTGGAGGACATTTGTCCTTTACCTCTCCCAGACTAAACAAATCCACCTCTTGATTGGGATTTAGATTGTCTCAATCTAGACTGGAATCGAGACGATCTGTTTTGATGCTGTCTGAAGCTTCTGCCAGAATCAACCTGAAATTCATCCTACCTCTTACCTCTAACCTCCTGTCTGTGCTCCCCCTGACCATCCTTCAACAACTGTTCAATTTTGATTGAGGCCACTCAGAGTTATGTGAAACTGCCCAAATTAGAAATATTTAGTCTCTTTATGATCTCCATGTTCAAACCATCTACATTTATCTTCCTCTGTTGGGACCAATGCAGTTGCATACCCCATTAGCTCATTGAATTTTATTTCATACTCTGCCATTGTGAGCCTGCCTTGCTTCAAGTCTAAAAATTCTTTCATCGTACGATCCATATAAATCTTCGGCATATAGTTCTCTCGAAACACTCTCAGAAAATCTTCCCAAGTCAAATTATAAGGTCTGGCGGAACTACCTAGAACTGTCTTCCACCATTGGTTTGTGGGACCTTGCAGTAGTGATACTGCATAATCAAAATTTTCATCTGCCTCACAGCCCATCTGGTCGAACACCCTTCCAATTCTCTCAAACCACCCTTCTGCCTCAGTTGGGTCTATACTTCGTAGAAGTCTATAGCCCCCTGTTTCTCAACTTATCATATCTTCTTTCTCACCTTTCCAAAATTCTCAGAGACATTTGGGCAAACTCAGGTACAGGAGACTTTAAATTGGCTCTCACAAACTCCATGTCAACTGACTCTCTAATTTGATCTCCTCTAAAAGGTGACCTATAACAAACAAAAGTGTGATCACTATCTGAATATCTCACTATTTATCATATATTAACTCATATTTGTCCCTAAAGATGCTAAACTATGCTCTGATACCAAAAATGCAACATTCTACTACTATAACGTATATACCCGAACATCTATAGACATTCAAGTACATATCCTATGATAATGATATGTTAGAGCAAAACAAATCCAACT
>JANIPM010018948.1:0-21539 GCA_027478405.1 Erythroxylum cassinoides | reverse complement strand
CAGTAGTGGTCTCTTATCGTAGGATATGTACCGGAATGACCTACGGGCGTTCCGGTGGGTACTCTATGGTAAGGGGGTGCTACAAAATTGACGTTCAGACAAAAAATGAATGTTAAATTTGTATATCAACAATAGACAAAACAAACATAAAACTCACAAACAACAAACATTGTAGAGCATCGAAAAATAAAATAAAAGCACCATTAAAACCTTCATGTTTTGCTTCTTAACACCAGTGCAATTTGTGAAAATACTAAAACCCACCAAAATAGCAGATTTAGTGAAAATAGAACTTAATAAGATAATAAAAACTTAATTAGATTCCAAAACATTACAAATTTTTTCACAGAGAATTTGTTCCTGAACAAAACCAACACCCAAATACATATGAAGCCCAAACAAAAGGGACAAGAAGATGGTGGTTTGAAAGTCCCCATTGATGAGTCATGCATTGGTGAGTAGCATTAACTGGGAGAAGCATCCTCTCCACTCTCTAGGACTCCATTGCCAATATTAGATGGGAATGAAAGCTTCATTATTCTGTTTGCTTCCATCAAATGTTTGTACTTTCACTGGCTATAAAGAGAGAGGTAGTGTGAATCCACTAATTTCTTTTGTTGAGGTGGTTGCTCCCGTGGTGACTGCTTCTTCCAACAATTGTGGAGGTTTTTGGAGACTTAAAGACTGTAGAAAACAAAACTACTTAAAGTTAGGTTTTCTCATTTAAACTATAGGTTAGGCTTACTTTAGACCCATTCAAACAAGCTAATTATGATAATATTTAGGCTAAGTATTTTAATTCTTTTAGGCTGTAACATAGTATAAGATAAGTGGGCTAAAACGATTTGGACTTAAATAAATTTTGGTATAGGCTTAAATGACTTGATAAGTAAGAATACAAGTTAAGGCTTGTAGATTAAATGATAAACTTATTTATTTATAAATAAGCTTTTAAATTTATATGTATTGAAAATATGAATGAATTTAATAATAACTATACATAACGAATTTAAAATTTAAAATTTGATTAATAAATTCAAGCTTTGGTATTCAATGTGTTTGAGGCAACGAAATGGAATAGGTATCTTGGTTGTCAATGAACTTATACATAATGTTGTAGGGGTAAAGAGGACTAATGATAGGATTATGTCCTTAAAGACTGTGGTGAAAGGTATTGTTTGAGTTGTCTTTTATATAAACCTGTCATGTTCCATATAGGATTTTTCAAAATTCCATGAAGGCATCTTTATCTTCCACTAAATGGTTGGCTACTTTTAAATCTACAATTTATAAAGTATGTGAATTAGTTAGAAAAACAAAGCAATATACATTCATATAAAAAATGTCTATATAATGCGATTGTACCTTTTTGGGCTCGCTACAATCACAAGCAAAGTGATCCTTATTGCCACAATTAAAACACTTGACTTTATTCATGTTCTATTTTTTGAAAGGAAGTTTTCCTTTTCCATGTTGGCTCCTATTTTCTTCTTTGAATTATTAGTATAATGGGGATTTCTCTTACTCTTTTTTCATTGGGGCTTATTATTATGCTTATGCTTTTGATTCAGTGCTTTATATAAGGTAGAGCCAATTGCCTATAGAGATGCCTCATAGTTGTCTTGATTCTCTCATTGTGAGTTAGATGCATATTCATATGCTTCCAACTTTGAGGTAATGAACAAATAATGGCTTGTACTTACTGCTCATCTGATAATTTGTAACCAACATTACATAATTTACCTATCATGTTGGACACATGCCTCAAATTTTTTTACATTGTATGATCAAATTGTTTGTTATATATGTCAAACTTGATGTTGAGTGACCTTATTTTAGTCACTGAGGTCCTTCTAAACATACACTGAAAGTGGGCCATATGTCCTTAACAGTTTCATACTTATGAAATTGATGCATGATATCATTATCCATAGTGCTTAGCAATATAATATGAGCTAGCAAGTTCTTTTTCATCTATATTTTATAAGAATTATGATCCATTTTGTATTTAGTTGTATTACCTTCCTTAGGAATGTCAAAGGTTATGCTTAAAGGTTTGAGAGCCTCTTGCTCCTCCAATACATATTAGATTTTCATGCTCTGAATCTCATAATTGTCACCATTTAATTTCTCACCCTTGTTGAGTTCAACGATAATATTCTTTGAAGCAGTAGTCATAATTGAAACACAAAGTTCCTATAGTAAGAAATAGTATATATGCACATCATTGTCATGTCATACATATATATTTTGAAAAATAATTAGTTTTTAATTATCTACAAAATTGAAAGAGCACACACATTCTCAATCATTGTTCATATGACAAATGAATACCAATTATCGTACTTAAGAATAATTGTCAAGTAATATTCATATAATATATATATTGATAATTTGAACTATATCAAATTGAAATACATAAATAAATATAATCCATATGAAATTACAGTTATTCCATTTTTAATTAGAAAACCATTTATAATTATTATGGAACTAATCAAATTACATAATGAATTAGAAACTTATTACTAATTCTCATACTAATAATTTTAGTTTAATTTGAAACTTATTTCTAATTATATATTGTTTAAATTAACCAAGTTAATTCAATTAGAGACTTATTTCTAATTATTATTAAACTCATAAACTTTAAATTTAATTACAAAGTTATTTCTAATTAAGATTCAACTAATTAACAACAACAATAACATCCCAGTAGAAGTTCTGCTAATATGTAGGATTTGAAAAGGTTCAGAAATACGTAACCTTATCCTAACCGGTAGAGAGACTATTATCGATAGACCTACATAAAAAATTAAATAAGTATATAATATATACAAATAAAATAAAATGAAAATGAAAAATTTTAAATAAAGTTATATATTAAAATAATAAAGTCATAATGATAAAAATAAAATAAAATAAAAATAGACATAAAAGATAATAATAACAAATATAAATAAAAATAAATACGGATAAATAAAAACATAAAAATAAGTAATACAATAAATACATAACAAGGTAAAGAATAGAAATAAAAGATAAAATAAATAAATAAATACACAAATAAGAAAAAGGAAAAGTAAATAAATAAAACAAACAAACCATTACAAGAAAATATTTAGGCTAAGTAAGGAAATGCTCAGGCTAAATGACTAAAAATAAAAGTATTATATATTAAATATTTAGGCTTAATACAAGACATAAGACTCAAAGAAAAATGTTTAAACAACCTATGAGAAAGAGATGGACCCCTCTATGTGAGATACTTTACTCGTATCCTAGTACATTAAAGTTTTTTATTGAGGATCATGTCTTTGATAAGTTTCAATAGAGTCATATCATTCATGATCACCTCTCTCCAGTTCTTTTTAAACCATCCTTTTTTTCTCTTATAGTCCCTAAGTACATTATTCTTATATCTTCTCACTAGAGCGTCAGAATGTCTCCTCTTAATCTGTCCAAATCACATAAGCCTTGTCTCTCTTAATTTTTCATTAATATTAGCAACCTTTAATTTGTCTTTTACCATTATATTCTTGATCTTATCTCTTATAATAGGTTGCACATCTAATAGAGTATCCTCATCTTCGCCACCATTAACTTATGGCTGTGCACCTATTTGATGGGCCAACAGTCCACCCTATAAAGCATGATTGGCCTAATTAATAAATGACAGAATTTATATTTAAGCTTGAGTGGTATCTTTTTGTCACATAAAAATCATGATGAACTTCTCTGTTTAAGCCATCCTAATATGATACGGTGAACAATGTCCTTATCGGTCTCTTCATTGCTTTTGATGATAAATCCTAGATACTTAAAACACTCTTTATGTGGTATAAATTTTGAACCAATCTTTACCTCCACATCAGAAGCCACCGTGAGGCTTAAAAAGTTACATTATAAGTACTTAGTCTTAGCCATGCTTAATTTAAAACCCTTTGATTTTAATGTATCCTTTTAAAGTTCTAGCTTGACATTGACACCCTCTTTTATCTCATCCATTAAAACAATGTGATCAACAGACAACTTACACCAAGGCACATCCTTTTGGATATTCTTTATGAGCTCATCAATCATTACTATAAATAAAAAAGAGGCTCAATAAAGAGCTTTGGTGTAGCCCAATATTGAAAGAAAAATGTTTTGTATCTCATATCGTTCTTACTATAGTCTTTATACATATCCCTAATAACCCATATATAGGTTATAGGAACTCTCATAACTTCTAAACACTTTCATATGATTTCCTTCAGTATCCTATCATAAGCCTTCTCTAAATCAATAAAAACCATATGTAGCTTACACTATCTTCTTTTATAGTATTTCATTAATCTTCTAAAGAGATTTAAAACTTCTATGTAGATCTTCTTAATATGAAACTAAATTGATTCTCCCAAATAAGTGCATCCTTTCTCGATCTCTTCTAAATCACCTTCTTCTATAACTTCATGGTGTGACTAATTATTGATATCCCTATAGTTATTTCAGCTTTGGATATCCCTTTTTTCTTGTATAGTGAAATTAGCATACTATGCCCCTACTCATTTGACATTTTGGTGGATTTAAGAATCACATTAAAAAGCTTGTCTATTCAAGTAAGACCTTCATCTCCTAGGCTTTTCCATACCTCTATGGGTATCTCATCAGGCCCTACTTCCCTTTCACTCTTCATCTCCCTCAAAGCTCTTTCAATTTTTTTCCTTGTGATATGCTATTAACAAGTAAAGTTATGATACCTCCTAAACGTGCTAAGATTATCTAAAGAGATGTTGTCCTTTATGCCTCAATAAAAAAGAATATAAAAGTGTCTATGTCATATTCTCTTAATGTCATTTTCAACCATGAGCACATGTCTTGCTTCATATTTTATACAACAAACTTAATCTAAGTCTTTAACTTTTCATTATCTAGCTCTCACTAACTTAAATATATCCTTTGTTTCCTATTTAGTATAATTTTTCCTAGGCTTTGTTTTTAGCTTTTGAGACTATCTTATTCATCTCTTTCTTTGCCAGTTTGTATCTTTTTATATTAACTAACTTCTCTACCTTTATGATGTTATCCAATAGAGCTTTAGAGGCAACCTTCTTGATCTTGAACTTTTCTTACACATCTTCATTCAACCACTAAGACTCCATCTTACTATCCTTAGGCCCTTTAGAAACACCTAAGATCTCTTAAGTTGCTTTCCTTGAAAGAGTTACTACTCTCTCCCTTATCTTGTTAGAATCTCCTTCTAATTTCTATTCTTCTCCATATTACTCTATCCCTAAGTTTTTCTACCATATCCTCTTTCAAGTTCCACCATCTGACTTTGGTATGCCTTTTAGGACTTATCTTCTTCCTCCAACCTTTAATTATAAGATTTATAACCAATAATATATGATGAGTTGACAAACAAGTGTTAGGTATGACCAAGAAATCCTTGCAACTAGGTCGATCACTCTGCTTTATGAGAAAGTAATCAATTTGAGTTTTCATGGTTCTACTATTAAAAGTCACTAGTTCTCCTTGTTTTCTTTGAAAAAAAGTTGGCTATCACCAAATTAGTTGCTACCATGAAATCCAACAAAATAATCTCACTATTATTCCTATCACCATACCTAAATTAGACATATATGGTGGTAGCTCCCTAATCCTACATAAAATGTTGTATGCTATAAAGATTCAACAAAATATTATCTCTATGTTGGTTTTAATAAGTCTTGGTTTTGATGTAAATTTCCATAATGGTTTATTAGATTTATAACTTAAACATATTTGTTATGGTCATGGGTTTATATTGGATGGTTATGTTGTTCTAGATGTTGTTTATTCAAATAATAACATAAGTTATTCTTTGTTTACATCACTAGTAATTCTAATAATGATGCAATTTTTTGGCATGCTATACTATGTCATATTGGTCAAAATCAAATAAGCAGATTAGTAAAAGAAGGCCCCTTAGGTGATTTACATTAGGTATATTTACCTATTTATGAATAGTTTCTAGTTAGTAAAATGGTGCAAAAGCCATTTGGAAAAGGAACAAGACCCATCTATTGTAATTGATTCATTTAGACATATGTGGTATAATGAATGTAAAGCTACGATGTGTGGCTGTGTACTTTATCACTTTTGTAAATGACTATACTCAATATAATCACATCTATTTGATTTCTCATAAATCGAAAACGTTAAATTGTTTCATAAAGTTTACGAATTTAGTAGGTAATCAATTAAATAAGAAAAATAAAATCATTAAAAATTGATCGAGGATAAGAATACTTTTTTAATAAGGTTAAGATGTTATATGATGAAAAAAGAATATAAAGACAATTAATTATTCCTTGAACCCCGCAACAAAATGGCATTGTGAAAAGATGTAATAAAATGCTACTAGAAATAGTTAGGTCCATGGTGGCACAATCATATCTACCAATCACATATTAGAGTAATGCATTGCTTACAATCACTCGTGTACTTAATTGAGTGCCCATAAAATCAGTTACAAATACTCCGTATGAGTTATGGACAAGAAGAATACCCAAAATGAAACATCTAAGACCATAAGGGTGTATTACCTACGTTTATGATCTATGTCATAAATAACTAGGCCCAAGAGGGAAGAAAAGTATCTTCTTACATATCTGACCACTCAAAAGGGTATGTTTTCATATGAGAATGAGGTAATGAAGGTGTAACTGAATTTGAATCACAAATTGTCACATTTTCAGAAAATGACTTTCCAAAATAAGGTGAAATAGGAAAATACCTATTTTTATATAAAACTCTTAATCAGAATGATTCCATTACAGGGAATCATGAAGAGGGACCTTATCCAAGTGGTAGTAGTTTAAAACTTAAAGAATTATCTCAAATACAGTTAAGCTTTTAACCCACTAAAAGTTTACCTACTATATCAGATCTGATTGGAAGTAATCAAGATGTTAATGAATTTATTTCTCATAAACCACGTCTATATCAAAGTAATCATGTTATAACTCCCAAATTTCTTTTGAAATAGAAGGAGAAATTCTCATTATTCTGCCATAAGAAGATGATGAGAAAGGAATGTAAATGAGGCTCTTATTGATCATGTTAAAAAAGAATATATGTAAGCAATGAAAGAATAAATGACTTCTTTAACCATGTATGAGACTTGGTTGACCTCCTAATGGGCATAAAGCTATTGGGAACAAATGGGCTTTTAAAATAAAATGAAATGTTGATGACAATATCAAAAAATACAAGGCATGCCTCGTGGAAAAAGGATATACATAATATGAAGGAATTGATTATGGCAAGAAATTTTCACCTATTGCAAGGTTTGCTTCAATTTGTCTAATCTTATCTATAGTCTTCATTTTAGATCTTAAATTACATAAAATGAATGTAAATACTGCTTTTCTAAATGGATAATTAAAAGAAGAAATATATATAGAACAACCTATAGGTTTCATTGAGATAAGCCAGAAATATAAAAAGTGTTGGTTATTGAAATTGATTTATGGTCTGAAGTAGTCGTCAAGGAAATGCTACGTAAGTTTTTATAACGTAATCATTTCATATGATTTTTATATGCTTGATAAACATCACCGTGTATACATTAAGAAATCTAAAGATAAATATGTGATTTTATCTTTATATATGGGTGACATTTTAATTGTTTGTAATGATTTTGAGTTTTTCAAGCAAAAAAAAAAGATTGGTTTCATTTGAATTTGAGATGAAAGACATAGGTGAAGTTGTATTATTGTCACTTTCTCAAGTGACTTACATTCAATTGATTTTAGAAGAATTTTTTATGCAATATTACAAAACAATAGACAATCCTATTGTTAAAGGCAAAGTCTCAGCAAGAAGTTTTACCCATCTATCTTACAAAAAAGGAACAAATGAAGAAAATTTCCTATTCCAATGTAGTTGAAAGTCTCATGTATACTATAATGTGTACAAGACCAAATATTTGTTACGTTGTTGGAATTGTGAGTAAATATTAGTGAAACCTAGGACAAGCACAATGGAAAATAGTAAAAAGAATCTTAAGGTATCTAAAGGGTAATATTGATTATGCGTTGTGTTATCAAGACAAAGATCTACATATACAAGGGCATACAAATGCATACCAGGGAAGAGAATTAGATAAGAGAAAATCTATCTCTGGATATGTTTTTTTACTTAACAATGGTGCTATGTCATGAAAAAGTAGTAAACAATAATGTGTTGCTTTATCCATAATGAAAGTCGAATTTATAGTATTTTGAGCAGCAATATAAAAAACTATATGACTTAGATGATTCTCAGTTAATTTAGGGGTCACTTAAAGTAAGATTGATCCGATAATAATAAACTATGACAATCAAGCAATAATTGCTTATACTAAAGAGGCCAAATTTCAATATAAAACCAATTATATAGATACCAATTACAATTATGTGAAAGATATAGTCACATAAGGAGAAGTGAACATGAAGTATATATCTACATGAGAAATGGTGGCAGACAAATGACAAGACTAATTCCCCGGGATATATACATTGGGCATATGAAGTCACTCAGATTATATAAATATTGAAATGTAATAGATTAAAATCTCTTCATGTATATTCACTTAGTATTGCTATGTTTTGAGTTGACATTGTTTATTAAGTAATGAGCATTACTTACTACTTAATAATAAAGTAGGTTTATTTTGTGTGACACATTTTTCATATAAATCAAAAGTATGTTGACATAACCTTCTCACGCAAGCAATCAACTATAGTATTTGTGATGATAGGAGATGAGTTAAGTTTATTGTCAAGGTTAAAATAGAGAGCTAAAATAAGAAACTTAAACTATGAATACTGATTTAGATGATAGGTCAAAAAGAAATTAGTTTAGAATGATCATATGGCCATCGTATATTTCATAAGAAGCCAGATGTGAGTGTAAAAAAATAAAGATAAGAGTAGATAAGTGAACTCATATTATGTATGAATCAAAATGTAAATCATAAGATCCCAACTTACATTGTTTGTGATCCATGAGGTTAAGTAAACCTCATAATATACCCTTATAACTATTGTCTAATTTTTAAGATTTAGGTTTAAGGTCTACTACTTAAAAATGTTACTGAAAGATTATGATCGTTGTGATCTTATGGGACAATTCTAGAAAAGTAAATTAAATTCCTTTAAGGAGAATTCGGAATAGAGGTGGGTCATATCGACTAGTAACTCGCATAAGAAAAACTATGTATTCAAAAGTGACAATCAATTATGAGTAATAGAATTGAATATATTTATGATATGATGAAATAAATGAGATAAAAGGAGAATAAAATATGAGATATGACTTAGGGTATAACATGCAAAATTTACTCAATAATTAATTCATTAATCAAGACGTCATATATTCTTAACCTATATATTGACTATGAGCTTTCATCACATACTGGTCGCATAGGTTATTGGATAAGTATGAGAACATGCATAAATCTTATTAACTAAACTCATCATTTGTGAGTTGAAGATGATAATAAAAGGACTTATCTTATAAGTGTAAAAGGTGTGATCTTCAAATGATTAACTATTAAAGAATAGTTAATAACATTTTCTATAAATAATAGATCATGATCAATTGAAAGAATTAATGATAATCATTTGAAAAAACACAAATACAAGATAATTCGTGCCAATAAAAATTAAGATTTCTTGCAAGAGTCCTTTAACTTATTGAAATACAATCAAATATAAATAAGTGGTTTGATTAATAATGCATGTGATTTGAAATATTTTTTGCTTATCCATGTGTTAGATACTTTCCTAGAACTTCCAATTAAACCTAAAAACAAGTATATCGAAGTAAGGTTACCATAAAAACATATCCAAACTTCTGCTTATAAAAATCTTTTGTAATGAATAATGTGGAGCTAAATCAATGTAAACTATATATTTTTTAATATAAAAAATGCTTTGCATATTTTTAATATTTTTTCAAATGTTTAATAAAAATAGCTTTGTAAGCCTGAAAGTTACAAAATAAGAGTTAATATTATATGCCAAAGAATCTTTGAACTTTGTATTAACAGGACCTAAATGAAGTTTTGCCTATTACACCTTGTCTGGTTAATCTCATACGATATCCTAACGCAAAGTTGCTTCAATTGCGGGCATGTTCATCGTATGTGCATGCCCCAGGAATGTCTTTCTCAAGATTTAATTTACATAGGAATGACCATATTTCTATTGTGTCATAAATTTAGACAAGAAAACAATGTTTTTGATCTTGTATGAGATCACTCTCTTGTTTATATGAGAATATGATTGTTTTATTAATCATGATATTTCTAGTTGATTAGTTGTATTGTTTTGCTTTATTTGATTATTGAACTACTTAAGCCTTGTTAATCAAGATATTGAAATTTAGTTCTAAAATTTCAGAAAACACAAAATAGAAAGTAAGGAAAGAGGAATAGAAAAATAGTCTAATACTTTTTAATCAGATTACCAACTTTTAGGGTTCAAATCATCTTTTTCAATTATCTTGTTCTAATCTTATTTCTGTTCCAATAGTATGTTTCCGTTTTTGGAATTTGCTTGTGTAGAATGAGTATAGCAAGAGAACCAAAGTGTTAAGAGAAAGAAAGGTCGAGGCTCAAAAAGGAAAGCCGCTTCTCAATACAATTCTGTAAGCTTCCATTAACATCTTTCCTTTGGTCATGGATAATTGTACTTTTTTCTCTCATATTATACTTGGATTTTTGTAAAAGTTGAAAATCAAATTGGCTATGTCAGTGTTTCCTTCATTATTTTTACATGTTTCACATATTAGTATTAGACATCTAGTTGGTTTCTAGTCTTTAATGGATTATGAAACTAGAAGCCTGTATGAAGCGGAAGCTGAAGCTTGCATAATAGAGGAAGATATTTTGCTGAAAAATTGATTGCAGTAGATATATTGATACACAAATTTCGCAAAAGTATACCAATTACATGGAAGTTAAAATTTCTGCCTAACAAGTATTCAGATGTTGCTGACCATTCAATTTTAGCGTTTATATTGGTTATCAAATGTGTCTATGTATTTCAGGACTGCGGTAATGCAGCTGCTTCAAAAAAAATTTCAAAACTTTTCTCCAGACGAAAGCCAAGAAGGCGGTTGCTGCTGTGTTTACAAGATCCAAGGAAGGTGAAAGGAATGAAGATTTAAATTTAACCGAGGCAGAAAGGCTTGAAAAAGAGCAGAGAGATTTAGTTCCTTCATTGACTGGTGGCAAGTTGAAGTCTTACCAACTTTGATATCTCAATGGGATTCTAGCTGATCAAATGGGCCTCGGGAAGACCATTCAAACCATTGATTTCCTTGCATATCTGAAAGGGAATGGTTTAGATGGCCCATAGCTCCCTTGTCAACCCATCCAAATTGGGTAAATGAGATTTCAAGGTAAATTCTGGATTAAAAGGGAATTTAACGGGATTTGAAACTTTATATATTCTTAAAAACATCTAATTTGTTTGTCTCTATAATTTTATTGAATCAGGTTTGCACCTTCAATGAATGCTATCATCTACCATGGTGACAAGAAGCAAAGAGTGAAAGTATCGCATACGTAATGAAAAAAAAAATGGAATCCTAAATTTATTTATTTTTGTTTAATAATCATTCCCGTAGAATAATTGAAATTTATAAGGATTAATAGAGAGTAAACTTCGAAAACAAGAAGTCTTTATATACTCCACATAAAAAATACGTCTCACTTTCAACACTTGATATAGTTATGATTAAATTTGATGAACTCTTTCTTCAAAAATAAAGAAAATATTTTTTTTAATTTTTCTCCCTTAATGTCATCTTACAAAAATGAAAGAGCATATTTATCTCTAAGTGTTTTAACGTTTTAGTTTTTAAACTGGAAACAACCACACCGTAAATTTCATTTCGTTTTGGTTTAAATATAAAACCAAAGCAGACAAAACATGTTTTACCATCTGATGTTTTTTTTTAATACTTTTTTTAATAAAAAGAAAAAAATATTTTTTGTGCAAAATTTTTTTAATATTAATTATATTTTTGACGCTAATAAAACATATAATAATATGTTAAAAATCAGAAGATATGCTTGGGTAAACAAATCAACATAATGGCAGATTTTTACCCACCTGTAAAACAGATAGTTGAGCAGTGTGGAAAATTTCAATTGTTAGACAGTTTGTTGAGGAGGTTGTTTGACCTTAAGCACAAAGTATGTGCAAGTTCATACGCGTTTTGTAAGATAAAGTTTGTTCTCAGGTTCTTTTTCTTTTTACAGGTTAATCTTCACTCAGTGGACCAAGGTTTTGGATATAATGGATTACTATTTTACTGAAAAAGGATTCGAACTATGTAGAATTGATGGCCTTGTGAAGTTGGAAGATGGGAGAAGAAAGGTTATCACTTGCTTTTTTCGTTTCATTCAAAAGAAAATCTTTGACTGATCAAACTATTGTTCAACTCATAGGCATGGAAATGAAAAAGATGTCGATATGTATATTACATGTTTAGACGAGATATAATATTTGAGTGAATAGAATTATGATATGGGGAACTATACACATTCGTTCTTTTCCCTTTGAACAGATCCACGAATTTAATGATGTGAATAGCAACTATCGTATTTTTCTTCTCAGTACTAGAGCTGGTGGATTGGATATCAACCTGACTTCTGTTGATACGTGTATACTGTATGATAGTGATTGGCTATTTTCTTAATCTCACATTTCTTGATCCTCCCTGTTTCCAGGGCAATTGTGAGATTTAAATCTTTTAACTGTAAATTTATTTCAGAACCCCCAGATGGATTTGCAGGCCCTGGATATGTGCCATAGAATTGGACAAACAAAACCTGTTCATGTTTACAGACTTGCAACTGCCCAATCCGTTGAGGTATTCATCCATTCATGTTGTTAACTTTGAGTAACATTGTTGGTATGAGATTAATCGTATGCCAACAGGGTCGCATTCTCAAAAGAGCTTATAGTAAGTTAAAGCTTGAGCATGTGGTGATTGGGAAGGGGCAGTTCCGTCAAGAACGAGTCATATCCAATAGCCTGAAGGGCATAGAGGTTTGTCTATTTGTTAATAAATTTGTTTTTGTTTTTCAAACATTTACCGCTGTGCCGATTTCCTGATTCCTTTTAAAATTTGGTGGTGTTCTAAATTATGGTTTTGTCTAATAATTATTGGTGGCAGACTGCCTCATGCTTTCATTCACACTTGGCAATAAAAATTCATGAGGTTTTAACAGATAAATCAATGTTGATGCCGATCATTGCTTCACCTTTATGATAGTGACTCAAAGGGGGATGTTGCAAGAAATCATGCCGTGACCTCCTGTTGTCAACCATACTGGGGCATAACATATTGATTACTGGTAATACTAGGTTTTTGTCTTTTTGTTTTTGAAACGTTTGGAAGAGGACATACTGTCCCTGCTTCAACATGAAGAAACTGCTGAAGGTAAGCTGATACAAACAGATATTACTGATGAGGACTTGGAGAGGGTTATAGATCGAAGTGACATGATTGCAGGTTCTTTAGATGGAAAAGACAATAATGTTGCCGGTGCACTTCCTCTCAAAGGTCCAGGATGGGAGGTGGTTATACCAACTACAACTGGAGGCGTTCTTGCTACACTCAACAGTTGATCGTTAAGTGGTGCGTAAGATGGTGTTCTTTTGTTAATTTCGCGGAGGAATGATTGCATTCAGTTTTTGTAAGCAAGCAAACAAAATGTCGGTTTGGAGAGAGCTTTTCATTTTGGGAGTCGTCTATTAGGACGCCAGGTTAATCAGGAACAGGTGATTTTTTAAATGTCCTTTGATAACTCTTCTACTACAATATCAGAAATCGGTATTACTTGACAGAGTTATAATTGTGTTTATATGCGAGAAATATGGACGTAGATATTATGAGCTGTCCTGTTAGCTTTCTTATTCTTGGTGATAAATTGTAATGTTCTCTTTTCATACAAGCAAATTACTGATCCCCTACTCGTTCGCTGTCCCTAGGTTTAAATTTCAAAGACAGTTAACAATGTTTCTCTTGAGTTGCAAAGTGCACGCTTTAGACAAACAATATTGTTTCTTCCTCCCCCACATGAAAACCAGATTGATCACATATTGACAACTTAAGGGTGTTACAGCAAGTTTATCACAATCGGTGAATGGTATATGACAATCTGCTCCACGTATCTTCTACCTTTAGTGTTTATAATACTGTTACGTACTATTTGTATGACACGAAAATGAAGTCCTAGCAAATTCAATTAACATGGAAAACTCGGAAAAGACACTGCAGTGTTTGTACTGAAAAGTATGGCATTCATTTCAAGTCAAAAGTCTACCAAAAATATCCTGGTAGTGGTACACTTGCAATTTGCTCCGTATAGAGAATCACTCTTCTTCTTCTTTTTTTTTTTGTAAAAAACGAAGAATAGCAATAAGTTACAACATGGGTCGAGGGGAGCGGGGCCCGAGATATCCTCTACAAGGAGAAAATGACACCCAATGGCTGGTGCCTCTAAATAGATAACTCTGATATCAAACGTAGTGGCGGAGAATCACTCTTTTAATGTTGAATAAATTCATTCCTTGGAGTACCGAATGTTACCAATGTTTTCTAGTAAGCACCAACTTATCCACTATTTGTACTAATCTCTTTGTACAACAATCTTATTTAGGTCTGTTACAGCAAGATTCAGTCTTTTTTCTTGACCGTCGACCAACCTCTTTATTATCGAATGCCTCACGACTCTCACAATGTTTCACTCTCATACCTTTGCAAGAATACTATAAAAGAACTAAATATTCATGACAACAATAAGAATAAGAAAAAGATACGATAAAACGTCAACTTTTATTACTCCCCTCAAAATATACAAAAGAATACTCTCTTAATCTCATTTTGTTCATGTGTCCAAGCAAGGCTCAAATGAACTATTTATAGACACATCTAAATGACCAAGTTAGAATCTTAATGAAACTCTACTAGCTAAGATTATATCTTATCCTTATCAGATTACACCACACTAACTAATGGAATGATATCCCTATCTAATTAGGACTCTATCTAATATTATTAAGCTACATCACAATAACAAGATAAAAGATAACATTTACTTAGAAATGATCTAGTCATATCTACAAAGATCTCCTCTATCTTTAGATGATCCTTCCACATGGTCTTTATCTTTTAGAGCTGATGTTCATCCACTTGTTAGCTCAAGGTTTATATTTAACTAATTTGATAGTAACAGTATAATATTTTAAAATTCAAATTGAATTTATTTCTTTAAAAAAATTAAATGTTTATTTCCTCAAAAAGGAAATAAAACCATAAGAATATGTTTTTTTTATGCATTAACCTTCTTTATGCACTTATCTTATTAAAATTGATTTATCTAAAAGGATCCTACTAGTTATGAAGGTCATATATTAGCTCCGTGTGATTACTGGAAGATTTTTGGCAAAGATGACATCAAAGTTATTCAAGATTAAATCTATCCAGTTGACTAAAGATGCGAGTGAAAGAACGACTAGTTGGAAAAGTTAACTATTTAACGAAGAGAAACAACACTTATGAAGCAGAAAGAACATATTCAGAGTGTCGAAATATTTTGAGCAGCATTTATTCTCTTGAGAATTATATCATTACTATTATGCTTTAGAAAGTGAAACCACTCTATTAAGAGAGAAACTGCTATTTTGTATTTCTGTGAGCTTTTAAGAAGCTTATTATACACTTTGAGTCTGAAAGGTTAGAGAACCTTGAAAAACATGTACTTGTAAGCTTGGAGAGGCTCCAGTATAAATCGATTACATCTTTCTTCTCTCTCTCTCTCTTTTTAACTTTTAAATTTTCGCATTATATTGTATGTGTGTTGTTTTTAAGAAACTCCTTCACCTTATAAAAGTCTCCTTCTGCTTTTAACTTGCAAGAGGTTTCTTTCAGTTTTAACAAGAGCCTTCTGTTTTAAAATTGTTTTAACATGATTTATCATTTAGTAAGCTCCTTTCGTTTAAGCAGGGTCCTATCCCACAAAAGGCTCCTATTGACTAACAAGCTCTTATTGTTTAAAAAGGCTTTATCATCTAATAGGCTCTTACTGTTTTAACTAGGATCTATTATTATACGAATTGAAAGAACTTGTGAAAAAATTTTACACTCACAATTCACCTCCCTCTTGCATGTGTTTACTTTTATCATTTGATATCAGAGCGAGGTTTCATATTTTTGTGTTTTACAATACATGATAGATTATGACAAACACCTTGAGAAGTTTTAAAGGACAATTCATCTCAAAGTCTTCTTACTTCAATGGAAAAAACTACTTATACCAGAAAGAGAGAATGACCATATGTCTCCAATATGTAGATATCGAAATATGGAAAGCAATTAAAGTTGGTGCTACAATTCCCACTTTCGATAACATAAAAGTATGGAATGATGCTGATAAGAGAAATGCACAACTAAACGCTAAAGCAAAACATCACCTGATATATGCATTGTCCCCATACTTAGAGTCAACATCGTATAACCCAATTGAGACATTGTAGAATAGGCTAAACTTCCCTTAATATCTTTTTGAGTAATAACTAAAGTAACTCCTAATAGTACTATTATTATACCTATTAAAGCTATTAACTCCTTCCACTTCTCCCAGGGGCAGGGGTTCGATGATGATTATGTCCCGAACCCAGTCAGTGGCACATCTCCTATCTCTTAGAGAAGAGAGGTATGAGAAATGACTTTGCTTGGACTTCAAAAATGGTATATGGATCCTTCCTTATTCCTGAGTGGTCCTCTCTATCTAGCTGTGAGCTAGGTTTTGAAATATCTTGTTTGAAAGGACCAAGAAAGGGGCTAAGTAAACATCTTGAAAAGAAGGAAGGAAGGTGATCTTTCTTTCTTTGTGGAAGGGAAGCTTGCAAGTTGGAAAATATATGTCCCTCTTTGATTGTGCACAGTCGACAACCATGCAACACCTATTTGAAAGTCAGTACCCTCCTATTAAGGATAGGTTTTGTTGTTTGTATGTCAAGGGTTGGTAAGGTTTTGCGCATTGTATCGAATTAAACCATGCAGCACCTATTTGAAAGTTTGTACCATCCTATTAAGGATAGGTTTTGTTGTTTGTATGTCAAGGGTCGATAAGGTTTTGTGCATTGTATCGAATTAAACCACATGCTTTAGGCTTGGTCAGAAAGCCCTTTTTTGACCAACCCACTAGAACCTCAAAAAGAGGGGATTGGTAATGCCCCTAATTGAGACTAGACCAAGTTGGGCATATTGAACCATTCATCGGATAGATTCTATTATACTATAAAGTGAGAAGATAACTTTAGCAAAGCTCTACGATTAAAGGAGTGTTGAGGTCGAAGCTAGGATCAGATAGGAAAACCCAACAAGTTTATCAGAATGGATAAAGTATGATTGTTTAAGAATGTACCATTTTTCTAATAATAAGGTCAGTTTTGAAGTAATTGGTCTAAGCTCTTTCGGTTTAGGGTGGGATTGATTCAATAAACTTGACCCCTTAGAGGAAGGGCAGCTATTTACTATAAGAGAGGCCCTAACAAAGTTAGCATCTTACCTGGAAATTTCCTTATTAAAATCACCTAAAGGGACTAACGGGGCTTGAACCCATAGCTTCCACCCCCCGAAGCATCCTATCATTAGCAAAAAAGAACATATGCTTGACTAATCAAGGAAGAAGAACAAAGGAGACTTGTTGGGATGGGAATTAAGACATGACTTAATTACTAGTCTGAAACTACCCCCATTGCCTTAACTGTTGCTTTTAGGAGGTATTCAATCAATGAAGAAGGAGTTGAGGCGTAAACTAAAAAATTCTAGAGCTACAAAGATAGTTACTAAATTGTTAGCGTTGTTTCCAACATTTCGAGAATCCTGGAGGTTTCCTATAAAAAAACAAACGACTTTCTATTATAATTACAAGGCTTCCAAACCTTAACTACACAGAAGAATATGAAAAGATATCCTACTGCTCTACAGCAAAAAAAATGTGGGACAAACTTCAAGTCACATTTGAAGGAACAAATGAGGTAAATAAACATAGAATTAGTCTTTTAATGTATCAATACGAAACTATTGCTATGAAACAGGGAGAGACTATAGACAAATTCTTCGAATGCTTTAACAACATCATCACAGCCCTAAAGAACTTGGGAAAGATATATCCCAATGACGAGTTCGTAACAAAGATTCTGAGGTCACTACTAAAGGAATAGAGACTTAAGGTGGCAGCTCTAGAAATGACAAAGGATCTAGATACTATTTCACTCCACTGGCTATAAGGAAATATGATGATTCATAAAATCGAGCTTTGGCGAGATGAAAGATCTTCCTACAAAAAAGGAATGACACTTAAAGCAACTGACAAATCAAACGGTGATGAAAATGACACTGAGTTGCAAATACATGGAGATGACAAGCTTAACTTTATGGTCAGAAAATATGCCCGCTTCTATAAAAAGAAGTTAACGAAGAAAATAGAAGGAAACAAAAAACCTAGAAATAATAGGTTCATATCAAAAGGCAATAGCAATAATAGTAATACACAAAACAATCAAATTATATGCTATCACTCCAAGAAGTCTAGATACACAAGACTACAATGTCCTCTTCTTCAAAAGGACAAGTTAGAGAACAGAAAATCCAGAAAGCAAGCGATGACTGCAGCCTGGTCAGATGACGATTATGAAAACTTTGAAGAAGAAGAACAAGAAGATGTCAATAACATTTGCTTCATTACTGAATCAAGAGATGGTGAGTTATATTACTCTAACTCTGATATTGAAGTTGATGAATTGGAAAAATGTGTATCATAAATTATATGATCAGTAAAAAAGGTTGACGGTGAAGTATTTCAAAGAAGTTAAGAAGTCCAAAAGCAATGATACATCTTTGAAGCGTAAGATAAAATCATTGGAATCTGCAAATGAAAATTTGGCTACAAATAATGTCTTTTGAGATTGACTATTAACAAAAGGTTTTTGAAAATGAAACTTTGGAAAAAAGAATAGCTAAGCTGGAAAATACATTGCTAAAAAAGGATTATGATAAGGTAAAATAGTTAGAAGAAAAAATAGTCATCTTAGAACTTGAAAAGGAGAAAAATGCTGGAAAGATTTTATCTCTAGAGAAAGACTTGTAAAATTTCACTGATAGAAAAAAGAATCTTGATGCATTGTTTGATAATAGTAAATGCATTTTTGGTAAGGTCAGAACAGGATAAAATGAAAATAACAATATCACGCCATACAACAACTTCTTTGTTAAATCTAGCAGCAGCTATAGCCAAAATAACAAGAACCTACTAGTGGCAAAAATCATAACAATTATCATTCATCTGTTTTGTACAATTACTGTAGTAAACATGGTCACATTAGTCATTCTTGTAATTTTCCTCAAAAAAATTATCTTATATCTATATTTGGAGACCAAAAGATTAAAATACTAACCCAAAGGACCCATAAAAAAATTGGGTATCTAAAATGAGATAATATTTTTTTACAGATATATATGCTTTAAAATAGAGACAAGAGAAAATTAATGGATAGTTGATAGCGATTGTTTGAGACATATGATAGGTGAAATATCACATTTCAACTATATTGAAAGGAAAGAAGAAGGTAATGTTGTCTTTGCAGAAAAAAATAAAGCAAAGGTCACTGGAATTGGAAAAATTGGTAATTTTAACTCTACCTCCATTGATAATGTTCTCTTTGTTGATGATTTAAAATCTATTGAGTGTGAGTCAACTATATGATAAAGGTTACAAAGTCATTTTCTATGCATCTCATTATGAAATTGTTGATATCTATAATAATAATAATATTGTATTTATTGGTCCTAGAAATCAGAATATATATTGTTCTCAACTAGAAGACATGTCCTCCAAAGTGTTAATTGTTTTATCTCTCTAAAAAATGATTCGTTTATCTGACACAGGAGATTTAGGCATGCCAACATAAGCATTCTATCAAAATTGTCCAATAACAAGTTAGTAAGAGGACTACCAACCTTAAAGTTCGAAAGCAATCAGGTTTATGAGGCTTGTTTAAAAGGTAAACAAGTCATAAGCAGCTTTCCTTTTAAAAATATAGTGTCTATTAGCTAGCCACTTAAACTTGTGCCCATGGATTTATTCAGTCCCAATAGGACTCAAAATTTTGGTGGTAAACAATACAATTTTATTTTAGTAGATGATTATTCCAGATTTATATTTATTTCTTATCAAATAAGGATGATGCTTTTGAAGTGTTTGAGAAGTTTTGCTATAAAATTCAAATAAAAAAAGGGTATTGTATCACTTCAATTTAAAGCGATCATAGAAGAGAATTTGATAACATAAAATTTGAAGAATTCTGTGACATCAATGGTATAAATCACAACTTCTCTTGTCCAAGGACGTCTCAACAAAATGAAGTTGTAGAGAGAAAGAACAAAACTTTAGTTGATATGGCCAGGACCATGTTGTGTGAAAGTGGACTACCTCATGAATAATGGGCAGAAGCAGTATCCACAACATGCTATGTTCTTAACAGATGTCTTATAAGACCCATTCTAGAAACGATTCCCTATGAGTTGTGGAAAGGAAGAAAATCAAATGTTATTTATTTTCGAGCTTTTGCCTGCAAGTGTTTCATTCTAAACAATGGAAAAGACAATCTTAAGTTCAGAGTATATAATAAAAGAACAAAGAAGATAGAAGAATCAACATATGTGGTATTTTGTGAAGCATTACTCGATAATAACAACTGATTCAGATGATGAAGAGCATCTTTTGATTCAAAAGGCATCAAATAATCAAACTGCACCAATAATACCCTCATAATTACAAAATCAAAATAGCCCATCTAAAGCTATAATATAGCAGGCTGTTTCATCTCAACAGTAGCCTGTGCAACAAAAAGAACCGAGAGAATGGAGAGGTCTTGATACATATCAATATATTCTTGGAGATATCTCTGAAAGTTTAAGAACAAGATTATCGTTCAGTAATAACTTTGTGGCTCTCATCTCACAAATAGAACCAAAGATCGTTGAAGAAGCCCTTACTAAAGAAAACTGGGTATCAACCATGAAAGATGAATTAAATCAATTTGATAAAAACAAAGTTTGGAATCTAGTACCTCATTCTCAAAACAAGTTAATCATTAAGACTCAGTGGGTATTTCGAAACAAACTTAACAAAAATGGTAAGGTGGTAAGAAATAAAGGTAGACTTATAGCTCAATGTAGCGCCCCCTTACCGTAGGGTATACACCGGAATACCCGTAGGTCATTCCGATACATATCCTACAATAAGGGTGAACTACGAACAATTACTACTGTACTTCACATGACATCATAATCATAAAACATCAATATAAAAATCACTAATTTGTGAAACCAAAATGTTTCCTCATTTCATTTCATCAAAAGCAGTAAGTTGCAATTTTGGGTGAGTTTGCGAACTCAGTGAGGAACCATCATCGATGGTTCACCCAATTCATGCATAGTCA
>JANIPM010017878.1:0-21587 GCA_027478405.1 Erythroxylum cassinoides | reverse complement strand
GTTTTGTTGCATTTGCATGCACGCCTCTTACCATTGAGCTAAGTAGCTCAATAGTAAGAGGCGTGCATGCAAATGAAACAAAACCTTGAGGTCTCGAGTTCGAGTACCAAAGAGGACAATACCGATTAGGTTGTGGTCGCGTGCAAACTTGGGGTACGCTGGGCCCGTTTGCCCAGGTACGCAAAACACAGACCCAACATTATGAACCTTTCCAAAAAACGTCATAGAATGTGCACTTTTGTGACCTTTTATAAACCTTTTTGGAATGTGTATTTTCGTGACGTTTTATCCACGTTTCCAAAAAATGTGACAGAATGTGACTTTTCGTGACATTTTATGAACGTTTTTTGAATGTGCATTTTGGTAACGTTTCACACAAGTTTCCAAAAAAATCACAGAATGTGCATTTTCATCACCTTTTATATTTTTTTAATGTGCATTTTCGTGACATTTTATGCACGTTTCCAAAAATTGTCACAAAATTTGCATTTTCATGATGTTTTATGCACGTTTCGTGACGTTTCATGCATGTTTTTTGAACGTGCATTTTCATGGCGTTTCTAAAAAATGTCACAAAATTTGCATTTTCGTGTCATTTTTTGCACGTTTTTTGAATGTACATTTTCGTGACTTTTTTTGTACGTTTCAAAAAAATGTCATAGAATGTCAGTTTCGTGACGTTTTATGCACGATTTGTGAATGTGCATTTTCGTGATGTTTTATCCACAATTCCAAAAATCGTCACAGAATGTGACTTTTCGTGACATTTTATCCATTTTTTTGAATGTGCATTTTCGTGGCAATTTATGCACGTTTCCAAAAAATGTCAAAGAATGTGAATTTTTTGTGACGTTTTATGCATGTTTCCAAAAAAGTCACAGAATATGCATTTTTGTGATGTTTTATGCACGTTTTTTGAATGTCCATTTTCATGAAGTTTTATGCACTTTTCCAAAAAACGTCATAGAATGTGCATTTTGTGATGTTTTCTGTACGTTTCTAAAAAACATCATAGATTGTGCATTTTTGTGACGTTTTATGCACGTTTTTTGAATGCGCAATTTCGTGACATTTTATGCACGTTTCCAAAAAATGTCACAAAATGTGCATTTTGGCGACATTTTATGCACGTTTTTTGAAAGTGCATTTTCGTGACATATTACGCGAGCTTTTTGAACGTGCATTTTGTTGACATTTTATGCACGTTTCCAAAAAACGTCACAGAATGTGCATTTTTGTGACGTTTATGCACGTTTACAAAAAACGTCACAGAATGTGCATTTTCGTGACGTTTTATGCATCTTTTTTAAATGTGTATTTACGTGACGTTTTATGCACATTTCAAAAAAATGTCGCAGAATGTGACTTTTCGTCACATTTTATGCACGTTTTAGAATGTGCATTTTCGTGACGTTTTATGCATGCTTCCAAAAAATGTAACAGAATGTGCATTTTTGTGACATTTTATGCACGTTTCCAAAAAATATTACAGAATGTGATTTTTTTGTAGTTTCAAGCACGTTTTTTGAATGTGTATTTTCATGACATTTTATGCACATTTCCAAAAAACGTCACAAAATGTGCATTTTCGTAATGTTTTATGCATTTTTTTGAATGTACATTTTCGGGACGTTTTATGCATGTTTTCAAAAAAAACATCACAGAATGCGCATTTTCGTGACGTTTTATCCACGTTTCAAAAAATGTCACAGAATGTGCATTTTTGTGACGTTTTATGCACATTTTTTATGGTGAATTTTTGTGACGTTTGACGCACGCTTTCAAAAAATGTTACAGAATGTGCATTTTTGTGACGTTTTATGTATGTTTCTAAAAAACTCACAGAATGTGCATTTTTGTGAGGTTTTATGCACATTTTTTAATGTGCAATTTTATGACATTTTATGCTTGTTTCCAAAAAATGTCACATAATGAGCATTTTTGTGACGTTTTATGCACGTTTCCAAAAAACATCACAGAATGTGTATTTTTGTGACGATTTATGCACGTTTTTTGAATGTGCAATTTTGTGATATTTTATGCACGTTTCCAAAAAATGTCACAGAATGTGCATTTTTGTGACGTTTTATGAACGTTTTTTGAATGTGCATTTTCGCAACATTTTACGCGAGTTTTTTGAAAGTACATTTTGGTGACGTTTTAAACGCGTTTCTCAAAAATTTCACGGAATGTCCATTTTCGTGACATTTTATGCACAATTTTTGAATGTACATTTTTGTGACGTTTTATGCACGTTTCAAAAAAACGTAACAAAATGTGCATTTTTGTTACGTTTTATACACCTTTTTGATGTGTATTTTCGTGGCGTTTTATGAACATTTCTAAAAAATGTTGCAGAATGTGACTTTTCGTGACATTTTATGACACGTTTTTTGAATGTGCAATTTCGTGACTTTTTACGCATGTTTCCAAAAAAAGTCGCAGAATGTGCATTTTCGTGACATTTTATGCAAGTTATTTTAATGTGCATTTCCATGACGTTTTATGCACGTTTCCAAAAAACGTCACAGAATGTGATTTTTGTGATGTTTCATGCATTTTTTTTGAATGTGCATTTTCATGACGTTTCGAAAAATCGTCACAGAATGTGTATTTTTGTGACGTTTTAGGCACTTTTTTGAATGTACATTTTCGTGACGGTTTTTGCATGTTTCAAAAAAACGTCACAGAATGTGCATTTTCTTGACGTTTTATGCGCGTTTTTTGAATGTGCATTTTCGTGACATTTTATGTACGTATCAAAAAAAATCGCATAATGTGCATTTTTGTGACGTTTTATACACGTTTTTTGAATGTGCATTTTCATGACGTTTTATGTACATTTTCAAAAAACGTCACAAAATGTGCATTTTTGTGACGTTTTATGCACGTTTCCAAAAAAGGTTGCAGAATGTGCATTTTTGCGATGTTTTATGCACATTTTTTGATTGTGCATTTTCGTGACATTTTATGCACGTTTCCAAACAATGTCACAAAATGTGCATTTTTGCGACGTTTTATGCACATTTTTTATTGTGCATTTTCGTGACGATTTATGCATGTTTCCAAAAAATGACACAGAATGCGCATTTTTGTGATGTTTTATGTAAGAATTAAATCAGCTGGACACAAACATAGAAAGGGACAAGCAAGTGTCGGCACTAGGCAGAATAATCAACGGCAGAGGGATCACATTACAATGGAGCTAAAAACAAGAGGCTCACGTAGGAATCCAGGTGGTGTCGTTGGCAGTGTGTTGTGCGCATAATTGATGGATAGTAAATTAAAAAAAAACGCAAGTCACGCATATACAGAGGGGAGAATAAATAAGGGAGCAAATAGATGGCATCGTTTTAGCAATTCACGCAGAGGACGCTAGAAGACACGACAGAGAGGATTTAAAGGCTTTAATTGTCTAATCCATTTAGCTGGGGAGAGAATTAAAATCAACAGTAATGCTCGACGTCCAACAGCGCAACAAATTGGAGAACAAGGCAGCTCATTATCCCATGACCGCACAGAGGAATTAAGGTGGGACATTTTAAATTATCTAGACAGAAAGCAACAATAAGACAATAAATCACAAGGAGGGCCAGCGCACAACAGGAGCAACGTGGCATCACTTCTGTAAAAAATGAATTAGAAACAACACGTGGAGACGTTTTTGAGGAGAGGAGCATCAGGTTTTTAAAGAGGAATTGGCTTTGTTAAGAAATAGCGCCGGCAGAGAGAAACCAAAGAAGAGGAGGAGCTGAATGTTTTAGTTGATAGGGACCTTTATTGGTCACATCAACGCATAGTGAGGAGAGAATTAAAACAAAGCATAGTCGGTGCAATAAGTAGCGGGCTGGAGGCTTAGAGAAGCAGCAACGCAGAGGATAAATCAAAGGCAATTTTCATTTAGGGATTTTCAGTAGGGCATTGAAAGATGGTTGAAGCTACTTTTTGGGAAAGACCCATGAAGAGTTAGACATTCCGACACCAGTTTGGAGGTAAAATCGACGCCGACGACTCGGGTTAAGTATTTTTTATTATTTTGTTATTTCTTTCTCTCATTAGGAATGATTGTGTTATCCTATGTTAATTAATTTGGGTTTTATGTATGGATAATCGGATTTTTGTTATTATTCGGTTGTTTGTGTATGAACCCCTTTGGGTATTTTAAATTGATGCTTTTAATGCATTCATTGAATCATCAATTTTAAACTCATTGCTAGAATTTCGATATAATCCATAATTGTTGTGTTGAAATTCATATGTAGCGACTAATGATTCGTAATCATTAGGGATAACATGACTTAGGTTAAATGGCGCATCGTATGTAGTTATTGCCTTAATTAATCGGTTTTCCTAATTCGTAATGCTACCGCCTAATTAAATATAGAGATCGTATCCTAGGTTGTTTAGTGGTTGGGTTTGTATCTTGATTAAACAAAACCTAAGGGAAAACTCGGGTTAATTTTTAACCCACGGTTAATAGTTGCTATGAGAGATTAAAGAATAAAAAATTGATAAAATATGCTTAGTCAGGGTTTAGGCCGAGATTGAACCAAAGAACCGGGTCCCTACTGAATTCCCCACATTTATCATTTTATTTCATCTTTTCTTCAATTTGTTTTTATTAGTTAGTTTTATTTTATTTTTCTTTTTCCAAAAATCCAAAACCCTCTATTAAGTGTAAACACTGATTATTTTCATTTCATAAACTTTACACCCACTCTCCGTGGGATCGACCTAGACTCACCACTACTACATTAGTAGTCTAGTTAATTAAATTCTGATTAGCGTTACGAAGCGAGCTCAATGTGCATTTTTGTGACGTTTTATGCACGTTTTTCGAATGTGCAATTTCGTGACATTTTATGCACGTTTCCAAAAAATGGCACAGAATGTATAAATAACAAAATCCCGCTTTAGTGTCTTCATGAAAGTTGTATATCTATACGTTCTCTATTAAATCGTCAACAATCACGTACATCTGATATCTATAGAAAAAGTTATGCCCATTCGTTCAAGAATAGGTCTCAGACTGAAGCCTTTTGTCTGACCTTTCGTCTGATATAGTTTAACTTTTCGTCTAGTTCAATTTTTTAATCTAAATAACAAAATCTAGCTTTAATGTCTTCATGAAAGTTGTATATCTATACGATCTCTTTTAAATAGTCAAGAATCACCTACATCCGATATCTATAGAAAAAGTTATGCCCATTTGTTAGAGAATAGGTCTTAGCCTGAAGCCTTTTGTCTGACCTTTCGTTTGATAGGGTTTAACTTTTTGTGTAGTTCAATTTTCTCCGTCTAAATAACAAACTCTTCCTTCAGTGTCTTCATGAAAGTTGTATATCTATACGTTCTCTTCTAAATCGTCAAGAATCACCTACATCCGATATCTATAGAAAACGTTATACCCATTCGTTGAAGAATAGCTCTTAGACTGAAGCCTTTTGTCTGACCTTTCGTCTGATATGGTTTAACTTTTCGTCTAGTTCAATTTTCTCCATCTAAATAACAAAATCTCGCTTCAGTGTCTTCATGAAAGTTGTATATCTATATGTTCTCTTTTAAACCATCAAGAACCACCTACATCCGATATCTATAGAAAAAGTTATGCCCATTCGTTCAAGAATAGGTCTTAGACTGAAGCCTTTTGTCTGACCTTTCATCTGATATGGTTTAACTTTTCATCTAGTTCAATTTTCAGCATCTAAATAACAAAATCTCGCTTTAGTGTCTTCATGAAAGTTGTATATCTATACGTTCTCTTTTAAATCATCAAGAATCACCTACATCCGAAATCTATAGAAAAAGTTATGTCCATTTGTTCAACAATAGGTCTTAGACTGAAACCTTTTGTCTGACCTTTCGTTTGATAGGGTTTAACTTTTTGTGTAGTTAAATTTTCTCCATATAAATAACAAACTCTCGCTTCAGTGTCTTCATGAAAGTTGTACATATATACGTTCTCTTTTAGACCGTCAAGAATCACCTACATCTGATATCTATAGAAAAAGTTATCCCCATTCGTTCAATAATAAGTCTTAGACTGAAGCCTTTTGTCTGACCTTTCGTCTGATATGGTTTAACTTTTCATCTAGTTCAATTTTCTCCATCTATATAACAAACTCTCTCTTCAGTTTCTTCATGAAAGTTGTATATCTATACGTTCTCTTTTAAACCGTCAAGAATCACCTTCATCCGATATCTATTGAAAAATTTATGCCCATTCGTTCAAGAATAGGTCTTAGACTAAAGCCTTTTGTTTGACCTTTCACCTTATATGGTTTAACATTTCATCTAGTTCAATTTTCCGCATCTAAATAAAAAAAATCTTGCTTTAGTGCGTTCATGAAACTTGTATATCTATACGTTGTCTTTCAAACCGTCAAGAATGATCTGTATTCGATGTCTATAGAAAAAGTTATGCCCATTCATTGAAGAATAGGTCTTAGACTGAAGCCTTTTGTCTAACCTTTCCTCTGATATGGTCTAACTTTTTGTCTAGTTCAATCTTCTCTAGCTAAATGACAAAATCTTGCTTCAGTGTCTGTATGAAACTTGTATATCTATACGTTCTCTTTTAAAACGTCAAGAATGACCTACATCTGATAACTATAGAAAAAGTTACGCCCATTTGTTCGAGAATAGGAATTAGACTAAAGCCTTTTGTCTGTCCTTTCTTCTGATATGGTTTAACTTTTCGTCTTGTTCAATTTTCTCCAGCTAAATAAAAAAATCTTACTTCAGTGTCTTTATGAAACTTGTATATCTATATGTTCTCTTCTAAACCATCAAGAATGACCTAGATCTGATATCTATCAAAAAAATTATGCCCATTCGTTTGAGAATAGGAATTAGACTAAAGCCTTTTGTCTGTCCTTTCTTCTGATATGGTTTAACTTTTCGTCTAGTTCAATTTTCTCCAGCTAAATAAAAAAATATTGCTTCAGTGTCTTTATGAAACTTGTATATCTATATGTTCTCTTTTAAACCGTCAAGAAAGACCTACATCTGATATCTATCGAAAAAGTTATGTCCATTCGTTTGAGAATAGGAATTAGACTAAAGCCTTTTGTCTGTCCTTTCTTCTGATATGGTTTAACTTTTCGACTAGTTCAATTTTCTCTAGCTAAATAAAAGAAAATTGCTTCAGTGTCTTTATGAAACTTGTATATCTATATGTTCTCTTTTAAACCGTCAAGAAAGAACTACATCTGATATCTATCGAAAAAGTTATGCCCATTTGTTTGAGAATAGGAATTAGACTAAAGCCTTTTTTTTGACCTTTCGTCTAATATGGTTTAACTTTTCCTCTAGTTCAATTTTCTATATCTAAATAAAAAAATCTAGCTTCAATGTCTTCATGAAAGTTGTATATCTATACGTTCTCTTTTAAACCTTCAAGAATCACCTACATCCAATATCCATGGAAAAAGTTATGCCCATTCGTTCAAGAATAGGTCTTAGATTGAAGCCTTTTGTCTGACTTCCGTCTGATATGGTTTAATTTTTTGTCTAGTTATATTTTCTACATATAAATAACAAAATCTAGCTTTAATGTCTTCATGAAAGTTGTATATCTATACGATCTCTTTTAAACCATCAAGAATCACCTACATCCGATATCTATAGAAAAACTTATGCCCATTTGTTCGAGAATAGGTCTTAGACTGAAGCCTTTTGTCTGATCTTTCGTCTGATATGGTTTAACTTTTCGTCTACTTCAATTTTCTCCATCTAAATAACAAAATCTCACTTTCATGTCTTCATGAAAGTTGTATATCAATACGTTCTCTTTTAAATCATCATGAATCATCTACATCTGATTTCTATAGAAAAAGTTATGCCCATTCGTTCAAGAATAGGTCTCAGACTGAATCCTTTTGTCTGACCTTTCCTCTGATACGGTTTAACTTTTCGTCTAGTTCAATTTCCTACATCTAAATAACAAAATCTTGCTTTAGTGTCTTTATGAAAGTTGTATATCTATATGATCTCTTTTAAATCGTCAAGAATCACCAACATTCGATATCTATAGAAAAAGTTATGCCCATTTGTTCGAGAATAGGTCTTAGACTGAAGCCTTTTGTCCGACCTTTCATCTGATATGGTTTAACTTTTGGTCTAGTTAAATTTTCTCCATCTAAATAAAAAACTCTCCCTTTAGTGTCTGCATGAAAGTTGTATATCTATACGTTCTCTTCTAAATCGTCAAGAATCACTCACATCCGATATGTATAGAGAAAGTTATGGCCATTCGTTGAAGAATAGGTCTTAGACTGAAGCTTTTTGTTTGACCTTTCGTCTGATATGGTTTAACTTTTCGTCTAGTTCAATTTTCTCCATCTAAATAACAAACTCTCCTTCAGTGTCCTGATGAAAGTTGTATATCTATACGTTCTTTTTTAAACTGCCAAGAATGACATATATCCGACATCAATAGAAAAAGTTATGCCCATTTGTTCAAGAATAGGTCTTAGACTGAAGCCTTTTGTTTGATATGGTTTAACTTTTGGTCTAGTTAAATTTTCTCCATCGAAATAACAAAATCTCGCTTCAGTGTCTTCATGAAAATTGTATATCTATACGTTCTCTTTTAAACCATCAAGAATCATCTACATCCCATATCCATAGAAAAAGTTATGCCCATTCGTTCAAAAATAGGTCTTAGACTGAAGCCTTTTGTTTGACCTTTTGTCTGATATGGTTTAACTTTTTGTCTAGTTCAATTTTCTACATCTAAATAACAAAATCTCGCTTTAGTGTCTTCATGAAAGTTGTATATCTGTACGATCTCTTTTAAATCATCAAGAATCATCTACATTCTATATCTATAGAAAAAGTTATACTCATTTGTTCGAGAATAGGTCTTTGACTGAAGCCTTTTGTCTGACCATTCATCTGATATGGTTTGACTTTTCTTCTAGTTCAATTTTCTACATCTAAATAACAAAATCTCTCTTTAGTGTCTTCATGATAGTTGTATATCTGTATGATCTCTTTTAAATCGTCAAGAATCACCTACATCCGATATCTATAGAAAAAGTTATGCCCATTTGTTCGAGAATAGGTCTTAGACTGAAGCCTTTTGTCTGACCTTTCGTCTGACCTTTCGTCTGATATGGTGTAACTTTTCGTTTAGTTCAATTTTCACCATCTAAATAACAAACTGTCCCTTCAATGTCTTCATGAAAGTTGTATATCTATACGTTCTCTTTGTAATCGTCAAGAATCACCTAAATTTATATCTATAGGAAAAGTTATGCCAATTCGTTGAAGAATAGGCCTTAGACTGAAGTCTTTTGTCTGACCTTTCACCTGATATGGTTTAACTTTTCGTCTAGTTCAATTTTCTACATCTAAATAACAAAATCTCTCTTTAGTGTCTTAATGAAAGTTGTATATCTATACGTTCTCTTTTAAATCGTCAAGAATCACCTACATCCTCTATCTATAGAAAAAGTTATGCCCATTCGTTCGAGAATAGGTCTCAGATTGAAGCCTTTTATCTGACCTTTCGTCTGATATGGTTTAACTTTTCGTCTAGTTCAATTTTCTACATCTAACTAACAAAATATCTCTTTAGTTCCTTCATGAAAGTTGTATATCTATACGATCTCTTTTAAATCGTCAAGAATCACCTACATCTGATATCCATAGAAAAAGTTATGCCCATTTGTTCGAGAATAGTCTTAGATTGAAGCCTTTTGTCTAACCTTTTGTCTGATATGGTTTAATTTTTGGTCTAGTCCAATTTTGTTGGGCCCGGGACTCGGATCCCTATTCCCGAGGTGGCCCCTCGGGCTGCACCAGTGACGAGTTCCTAAACATATCGGACCCGATCCTAACTTCCATACATAATTCGATTCACACAAACATACATTACCCACATTCTATACATGCATTCCATCTATGAAGTAAACACCCCGTAAACCAAGGGGCTTCATGCCATTACAATCCAAAGGAAATTCAAACAATTCTCAAAATAGCATAATATAGGTCAAAGTTTAAATTCAAAATACATGAATATGCTCCATGATGATATGCTCGGAGGGCCAACTAAAGTACTAACTTAGTACAAAGCTCCTAACTAGCTGGGAGTTTCCGATGCCTTGCAAGATCTGCGATCGCCTCGTTCTGCACCTGAGGAGTGGGAGATAATAGGGTGAGCTGCGAAGCTCAATGGCATATACATTTATATCCATTGGCAACGAGCCACACAATCAAGCATATACTTATATATATACAAGCATAAAGCAAGCCATCAATCTATCAATTATGTCATCTGATTACACAATATAGCAATTCATCATGTATCATGCCCAACAAATCAATAATGAATGCACACAAATGGTTCGACAGTTCTCAAGGATCGAGAACTATCCGAGTCCGATTTCTCAAGGATCTCATTACCACAAGCGGGCAGCAGGGAGAAGGCTATACGTCGACGTGCACGTGACTATCCATCCGTTACTCTCTCACCCAAACAAAGCACATAACCATTCATTTCATGCTCAAAGCATTTTATCAAAGCTTTCATACTTTTTATTCTTTTCATTTTTACACAATGCCATAGTGCCTATCAAGGCAGTACATATTTATCATTCAACACAAACAGTGCCACACACATGCAAGCAAGCATACACATAATGCCCATACACACAACAACCATAAATATATTACCCACCTAATATCGCTCGAGAATCCAACTCACTGTTGTCCTCCCTCTTGAGATTGGGTCAGGTCGGCTTGGTTTCCTAAAACAAACCAAGTTCCCATCAAACAGTATTCAAAGGAAATAATCAATAAGCTTCGAAAATAAAAAATGCTAACACTAACAATCTATGCTCGATTTCCATCTAGATTCCCGAATCCTAAGAGGCAAATCCCGAACTTCCCTTCTTCAAAAAACTTGTAGTCCTTTATCTCTAGATCACACCGAATCCAAAATCACCTCATTTGGACATCTATAGCAAAAGCTATGCCTAAAATACCAAACTTCATCTTTGCTGGAAATAGGGGGCTCGCCGCCGCAAAGCTACGCTCGTCGCGGCGAACGCCCGCGCTCACCACGGCGTGCACCATCTCCATGCACGTCGCAGCGTGCTCCTCACGCTCGTCGCGATGTTGCCCTTCCCACACGTCACGACAAACCTAAAATTTGATCGTCGCGATGAACTCGCATGTCGCGGCGTGTTCATACGCACGTCGCGACGTGCAGACCTGGAGAATGACTCCAAATCCGATTTTCCAGCTTTTCTCACTTCAATCCTTACCCCAAACACAAATGCAACACACCTAAGCCTTGATTCAAGTCTCAAACTACATTTCTAACTCAATCAAACCTCAAAATTAGTCACAAATCCAACAACTCAAGGAAATCTATCCATTTTTTCCCAAAAACCCTAAATCACCTATTCTAACTCATACAAATCGATTCTAGAGTTTAATCCAACTAAAACAAGATGGAAAGAAGCTTCCTTATCAGGAATGAGCTTCAAATCTGTCGGAAATCACAAAGATCGCAAATGCCCTCCTATGAAAAGCCTTAACCTATCCAACTTAAGCAATCTTCCCAAAAAGCCCTCATAAACTTTTATCCTTTAATTCCTATTTAAATCACCTTAAACTCAAATAAATCTCAATTGTCCACTAAAATTCCCAATTTTCTCAAACTAAGGCATAATCACATAATTAACACAATTTATGCTTAATAACATCATAAAAAATTTTTGGGGCTCAACAAATTTTCCCCATCTAAATAACAAACTCTCCCTTCAATGTCTTCATGAAAGTTGTACATCTATACGTTCTATTTTAAATCGTCAAGAATCACCTACATCCGATATCTATAGAAAAATTTATGCCCATTCGTTGAAGAATAGGTCTTAGACTAAAGTCGTTTTTCTGACCTTTTGTCTGATATGGTTTAACTTTTCGTCTAGTTCTATTTTCTCCATCTAAATAACAAAATCTCGCTTCAATGTCTTCATCAAAGTTGTATATCTATATGTTCTCTTTTAAACCATCAAGAATGACCGATGTTTGGTATCTATAGAAAAGTTGTGCCCATTCGTTCAAGAATAGGTCTTAGACTGAAGCCTTTTGTCTGACCTTTCGTCTGATATGGTTTAACTTTTCGTCTAGTTCAATTTTCTCCATCAAAATAACAAAATCTCGCTTCAGTGTCTTCATGAAAGTTGTATATCTATACATTCTTTTTTAAACCGCCAAGAATGACATATATCCAACATCAATAGAAAAAGTTATGCCCATTCGTTCAAGAATAGGTCTTAGACTGAAGCCTTTTGTTTGACATGGTTTAACTTTTGGTCTAGTTAAATTTTCTCCATCCAAATAGCAAAATCTCGCTTCAGTATCTTCATGAAAGTTATATATCTATACGTTCTCTTTTAAACCATCAAGAATCGTCTACATCCCATATCCATAGAAAAATTTATGCCCATTCGTTCAAGAATAGGTCTTAGACTGTAGCCTTTTGTTTGACCTTTCGTCTGATATGGTTTAACTTTTTGTCTAGTTCAATTTTCTACATCTAAATAACAAAATCTCTCTTTAATGTCTTCATGAAAGTTGTATATCTATACGATCTCTTTTAAATCGTCAAGAATCACCTACATCCGATATCTATAGAAAAAGTTATGCCCATTCGTTCAAGAATATGTCTTAGACTGAAACCTTTTGTCTGAACTTTCATTTGATATGGTTTAACTTTTCGTCTAGTTAAATTTTCTCCACCCAAATGACAAAATCTCGCTTCAGTGTCTTCATGAAAGTTGTATATCTGTATATTCTGTTTTAAACCGTCAGGAATGACCTACATCTGGTATCTATAGAAAAGTTGTGCCCATTCGTTCGAGAATAGGTCTTAGACTGAAGCCTTTTGTCTGACCTTTCATCTAATATGGTTTAACGTTTCGTCTAGTTTAATTTTCTCCATCTAAATAAAAAAATCCCGATTCAGTGTCTTCATGAAAGTTTTATATCTATACGTTCTATTTTAAATTATCAAGAATAACCTACATTCGATATCTATAGAAAAAATTATGCCCATTTGCTCTAGAATAGATCCTAGACTTAAGCCTTTTGTCTAACCTTTCATCTGATATGGTTTAACTTTTCGCTTAGTTCAATTTTCTCCATCTAATTGACAAACTCACCCTTCAGTGTCTTCATGAAAGTTGTATATCTAGATGTTCTCTTTTAAACCGTCAAGAATCACTTGCATCTGATATCTACAGAAAAAGTTATGCCCATTCGCTCAAGAATAGGTCTTAGACTGAAGTCTTTTATCTGACATTTCGTTTGATATGGTTTAACTTTTCGTCTAGTTCAATTCTCTCCATGTAAATAACAAAATCTCCCTTCAGTGTCTTCATGAAAGTTGTATATCTATATGCTCTCTTTTAAACCATCAAGAATCACAGACATCTGATATCTATAGAATAAGTTATGCCCATTCGTTCAAGAATAAGTCTTAGACTGAAGCCTTTTGTCTGACCTTTCATCTGATATAGTTTAACTTTTCTTCTAGTTCAATTTTCTCCATCTAAATAACAAACTATCCCTTCAGTGCCTTCATGAAAGTTGTATATCTATACGTTCTCTTTTAAACCGTCAAGAATCACTTGCATATGATATCTACAAAAAAAAGTTATGCCTATTCGTTCAGGAATAGGTCTTAGACTTAAGGCTTTTGTCTGACCTTTCATCTGATATGGTTTAACATTTCATCTAGTTCAATTTCACCCATCTAACAAACAAAATATCGCTTTAGTGCCTTCATAAAACTTGTATATCTATACGTTCTCTTTCAAACCGTCAAGAATGATCTGCATCCGATGTCTATAGAAAAAGTTATGCCTATTCATTCCAGAGTAGGTCGTAGATTGAAGCCTTTGGTCTGACCTATCGTCTGATATGTTTTAACTTTTCGTCTAGTTCAATTTTCTAAATCCAAATAACAAAATATCGCTTCAGTGTCTTCATTAAAGTTGTATATCTATACGTTCTCTTTTAAACTGTCATAAATCATCTACTTCTGATATCTATAGAAAAAGTTCTGCCCATTCGTTCGAGAATAGGAATTAGACAGAAGCCTTTTGTCTGACCTTTCGTCTGATATGGTTTAACTTTTCGACTAGTTCAATTTTCTACATCTAAAGAGCAAAATCTCGCTTCAGTGTCTTCATGAAAGTTGTATATCTATATGTTCTCTTTCAAACCATCAAGAATGACATATATCCAACATCAATAGAAAAAATTATGCCCATTCATTCAACAATAGATCTTAGACTGAAGCTTTTTGTCTGACCTTTCGTCTGATATGGTTTAACTTTTCGTCTAGTTCAATTTTCTCCATCTAAATAACAAAATATCACTTCAGTGTCTTCATGAAAGTTGTATATCGATATGTTCTCTTTTAAATCGCCAAGAATGACCTACATCTGGTATCTATAGGAAAGTTGAGCCCATTTGTTCGAGAATAGGTCTTAGATTGAAGCCTTTTGTCCGACCTTTCGTCTGATATGTTTTAACCTTTCGTCTAGTTCAATTTTCTCCATACAAATAACAAAATCTCGCTTTAGCGTCTTCATTAAAATTTTATCTCTATACGTTCTCTTTTAAACCGTCAAGAATCATCTACTTCCGATATCAATAGAAAAAATTCTACCTATTCGTTCGAGAATAGGAATTAGACTGAAGCCTTTTGTCTGACCTTTCGTCTGATATGGTTTAACTTTTCGACTAGTTCAATTTTCTACATCTAAATAACAAAATCTCGGTTTAGTGTCATCATGAAAGTTGTGTATCTATACGTTCTCTTTAAATCGTCAAGAATCACCTGCATCTGATATCTATAGAAAAAGTTATGCCCATTCATTCAGGAATAGGTTTTAGACTGAGTCTTTTGTCTGACCTTTCATCTGATATGGTTTATCTTTTCGTCTAGTTCAATTTTCTACATCTAAATAACAAAATCTCACTTTAGAGTCTTCATGAAAGTTGTATATCTATATGATTTCTTTTAAATCATCAAGAGTCACCTACATCTAATATCTATAGAAAAAGCTATGCCCATTTGTTCGAGAATGGTTTAACTTTTTGTCTAGTTCAATTTTCTCCATTTAATAACAAAATCTCTCTTCAGTGTCTTTATGAAAGTTGTATATCTATACATTATCTTTTAAACCGTCAAGAATTACCAAAATCAGAAATTTATAGAAAAAGTTATGCCCATTTGTTCGAGAATAGGTCTTAGACTGAAGCCTTTTGTCTGATCTTTCGTCTGATATAGTTTAAATTTTCGTCTAGTTCAATTTTATCCATCTAAATAACAAACTATCCCTTCAGTGTCTTCATGAAAGGTGTATAACTATACGTTCTCTTTTAAACTGTCAAGAATCACCTGCATCTGATATCTATAGAAAAAGTTATGCCCATTCGCCAAAGAATAGGTCTTAGACTGAAGTCTTTTATATGACCTTTCGTTTGATATGGTTTAACTTTTTGTCTAGTTCAATTTTTTCCATCTAAATAACAAATTCTCTCGTCAATGTCTTCATGAAAGTTGTATATCTATATGTTCTCTTTTAAACCGTCAAGAATCACCTACATTCGATATCTATAGAAAAAGTTATGCCCATTCGTTCAAGAATAGGTCTTAGATTGAAGCCTTTTGTCTGACCTTTCGTCTGACCTTTCGTCTGATATGGTTTAATTTTTCATCTAGTTCAATTTTCTCCATCCAAATAACAAAATCTCACTTTAGTGTCATCATAAAAGTTGTATATCTATACGTTCTCTTTTAAATCATCAAGAATAACCTACATCTGATATCTATAGGAAAAGTTATTCCCATTTGTTCAAGAATAGGTCTTAGACTGACGCCTTTTGTCTGACCTTTCATCTGATATGGTTTAACTTTTCGTCTAGTTCAATTTTCTACATCTAAATAACAAAATCTTGCTTTAGTGTCTTCATGAAAGTTGTATATCTATAAGATCTCTTTTAAATCGTCAAGAATCACCTAAATCCAATGTCTACAGAAAAAGCTATGCCTATTTTTTCGAGAATAGGTCTTAGACTGAATCCTTTTGTCTTACCTTTCACCTGATATGGTTTAACTTTTCGTCTAGTTCAATTTTCTCCATCTAAATAACAAACTCTCCCTTCAGGGTCTTCATGAAAGTTGTATATCTATATGTTCCCTTTTAAACCATCAAGAATCACCTACATCCGATATCTATAGAAAAAGTTATGCCCATTCGTTCAAGAATATGTCTTAGACTGAAACCTTTTGTCTGAACTTTCATTTGATATGGTTTAACTTTTTGTCTAGTTAAATTTTCTCCACCCAAATGACAAAATCTTGCTTCAGTGTCTTCATGAAAGTTGTATATCTACAACTTCTCTTTTAAACCATCAAGAATCATCTACATCTGATATCTATAGAAAAAGTTATGTCCATTCGTTCGAGAATAGCAATTAGATTGAAGCCTTTTGTCTGACCTTTCGTCTGATATGGCTTAACTTTTCGTCTAGTTCAATTTTCTACATGTGAATAACAAAATCTCGCTTTAGTGTCATCATGAAAGTCGTATATCTGAACGATCTCTTTTAAATCGTCAAGAATCACCTACATCTGATATCTATAGAAAAAGTTATGCCAATTCGTTTGAGAATAGGTGTTAGACTGAAGCCTTTTGTCTGACCTTTCGTTTGATATGATTTAATTTTTTGTCTAGTTCAATTTTCTACATGTAAATAACAAAATCTTGCTTTAGTGTCTTCATAAAAGTCGTATATCTGAACGATCTCTTTTAAATTGTCAAGAATCACCTACATCCGATATCTATAGAAAAAGTTATACCCATTCGTTCGAGAATAGGTGTTAGACTGAAGCCTTTTGTCTGACCTTTCGTTTGATATGATTTAACTTTTCGTCTAGTTTAATTTTCTCCATCTAAATAACAAAATCTCCCTTCAGTGTCTTCATGAAAGTTGCATATCTATATGTTCTCTTTTAAACAGTCAAGAATGATCTACATCCGGTATCTATAGAAAAGTTGTGCCAATTTGTTTGAGAATAGGTTTTAGACTGAAGTCTTTTGTCTTACCTTTCGTCTGATATGGTTTAACTTTTTGTCTAGTTCAATTTTCTCCATTCAAATAAAAAAATCTAGCTTTAGTGTTTTCATGAAAGTTGTATATTTATACGTTTTCTTTTAAATCGTCAAGAATCATCTACATCTGATATCTATTGAAAAATTTCTGCCCATTCGTTCGAGAATAGGAATTAGACTGAAGCCTTTTATCTTACCTTTCACCTGATATGGTTTAACTTTTTGCCTAATTTAGTTTTGCACATCTAAATCACAAAATCTAGCTTTAGTTTCATCATGGAAGTTGTATATGTATACGTTCTCTTTTAAATCATCAAGAATAACCTACATATGTTATCTATAGAAAAAGTTATGCCCATTTATTCAAGAATCGGTCTTAAACTGAAGCCTTTTGTCTGACTTTTCATCTGATATGGTTTAACTTTTCGTCTAGCTCAATTTTCTACATCTAAATAACAAAATCTCGCTTTAGTGTCTTTATGAAAGTTGTATATCTATATGATCTCTTTTAAATCCATCCAAATAACAAAATCTCGCTTTAGTTCCTTCATGAAAGTTTTATATCTATACGTTCTCATCTAAACTGACACGAATCAACAACATACAATATCCATAGAAAAAGTTATGCCCATTCGTTCAAGAATAGGTCTTAGACTGAAGCCTTTTGTCTTACCTTTCGTCTGATATGGTTTAACTTTTTGTCTAGTTCAATTTTCTCCATCTAAATAACAAACTTACCCTTCAGGGTCTTCATGAAAGTTTTATATCTATATGTTCTCTTTTAAACCTTCAAGAATCACCTACATCCGATATCTATCGAAAAAGTTATGCCCATTCAATCAAGAATAGGTCTTAGACTGAAGCCTTTTGTCTGACCTTTCATCTGATATGGTTTAACTTTTCTTCTAGTTCAATTTTCTACATCTAAATAACAAAATCATGCTTTTGTGTCTTCATGAAAGTTGTATATCTGTAAGATCTCTTTTAAATCTTCAAGAACCACCTACATCCGATATCTATAGAAAAAGTTATGCCCATTCGTTCAAGAATGGGTCTCAGACTGAAGCCTTTTGTCTAACCTTTCGTCTGATATGGTTTAACTTTTAGTCTAGTTCAATTTTCTACATCTAAATAACAAAATCTCGCTTCAGTGCCTTCATGAAAGTTGTATATCTATATGTTCTCTTTTAAACCGTCAAGATTGACCTACATCCGATATCTATAGAAAAAGTTATGTCCATTCGTTCAAGAATAGGTCTTAGGCTGAAGCCTTTTGTCTGACCTTTCAACTGATACGGTTTAACATTTCGTCTAGTTCAATTTTCCCCATTTAAATAACAAAATCTCGCCTTAGTGTCTTCAAGAAACTTGTATATCTATACGTTCTCTTTGAAACCATCAAGAATGACCTGCATCTGATGTCTATAGAAAAAGTGATGCCCATTCATTCAAGAATAGGTCTTAGACTGAAGCCTTTTGTCTGACCTTTCGTCTGATATGGTCTAACTTTTCGTCTTGCTCAATTTTCTCCAGCTAAATAACAAAATCTCACTTTAGTTTCTTCATGAAACTTGTATATCTATACGTTCTCTTTTAAGCCGTCAAAAATGACCTACATCCGATATCTATAGAAAAATTTATGCCCATTCGTTCGAGATTAGGAATTAGACTGAAACATTTTGTCTCACCTTTCGTCTGATATGGTTTAACTTTTTGTCTAGTTCAATTTTCTCCATCCAAATAACAAAATCTCGCTTTAGTGTCTTCATAAAAGTTGTACATCTATACGTTCTCTTTTAAACCTTCAAGAATCACCTACATCCGATATCTATAGGAAAAGTTATGCCCATTGGTTCAAGAATAGGTCTTATACTAAAGCCTTTTGTCTAACCTTTCGTCCGATATGGTTTAACTTTTCGTCTAGTTCAATTTTTTCCATCTAAATAACAAACTCTCCCTTCAGTGCCTTCATGAAAGTTGTATATCTATACGTTCTATTTTAAATCGTCAAGAATAACCTAAATCCGATATCTATAGAAAAAGTTATGCCCATTTGTTGAAGAATAGGTCTGAGACTGAAGCCTTTTGTCTAACCTTTCGTCTGATATGGTTTAACTTTTTATCTAGTTCAATTTTCTCCATCCAAATAACAAAATCTCACTTCAGTGTCTTCATGAAAATTGTATATCTATTTGTTCTTTTTTTAAACTGTCAAGAATCACCTACATCCAATATCTATAGAAAAAGTTATACCCATTCGTTCAAGAATAGGTCTTAGACTGAAGCCTTTTGTCTGACAATTCGTCTGATATGGTTTAACTTTTAGTCTAGTACAATTTTCTACATCTAAATAACAAAATCTCGCTTTAGTGTCTTCATGAAAGTTTTATATCTATATGTTCTCTGTTAAATCATCAAGAATCACCTATATCCGATATCTATAGAAAAAGTTATGTCCATTCATTCAAGAATAGGTCTGAGACTGAAGCCTTTTGTCTGACCTTTTGTCTGATATGGTTTAACTTTTCATCTAGTTCAATTTTCTCCATCTAAATAACAAAATCTCGCTTCAGTGTCTTTATGAAAGTTGTATATCTATATGTTCACTTTTTAGCCATCAAGAATGACCTGCATCTGGTATCTATAGAAAAGTTGTGCCTATTCGTTCGAGAATAGGTCTTAGACTGAAGCCTTTTGTTTGACCTTTCGTCTGATATGGTTTAACTTTTCGTCTAGTTTAATTTTCTCCATCTAAATAACAAAATCCCGATTCAATGTCTTCATGAAAGTTTTATATCTATACGTTCTATTTTAAATCATCAAGAATAACCTACATTCGATATCTATAGAAAAAGTTATGCCCATTTGCTCTAGAATTGGTCTTACCGAAACTTATTGGGTTCCAATGGGATTAGGTTTTCTCTATAAATAGAGAAGCTTAGGTCTCATTAGAGGTATGACACTATTTTGATACAAAACCCTAGCCACCATCCGAGAGGAAAATCGTGCGACGTTCAGAAAGAGTTTCAGGACGTGCTAGCACACCTTAGCCGCATCCCGGATCGTGCATACTCTTGTGGATACCGATAGAGGGCATTCGCATATTGCAGTGTCTTGGAATCCGAAAAGAAACAACCAATTCATGGCATAAAGGTATTTTAGTACATTATGAGTATTTTTGGTTATACTTCACATTGTTGTATGGTCTTTTCCGCAATGTATTTTGAATATTCGGGCCATACTCAATCCAACATATATGTAGTGTGTATTACTTTTGAAGCAAATTGTCATATTTCAATGTTGTGATTCAATTTATATTTCCTGATCTTTGTTTACTTTTTTAAATACATAGCACAAAGAGTCAATTTAAAACAAACAGATTGTTAATATTGAAGAAAGATATAAACTTAAGTTCTCATCATAGTTTAGGACTTGGGTAAGTTATATATTGATGATATATTATAAATATATGGAGAGAATTTGTATGTCATATTAACTTATAATTTCATTATGTCATACAAATTATACGATTACATAACTATAACATGCAAGAGGTGACAACAAAATTATATTCTTTAGCATATGGGCCTCGTATTTGTGGGAAAAATATATAAGTTACATTGTTAATGAGGTTAGATTTTACATATAAGATCAAGACAATCAACTTAGAAGCCAAAATTATGGGGTTATTTTTAAGGGATGTCATGACAACGGATTTATTGACTTATATAATGTCATCTCTAAAATAATAGAGTTGCATTACATCAAGAATAAAAAGGTTGTTCTATTTAAGTGCAAATGGTTGAATCTTGCTGACATAAAGTGTTGGGAAAATTACGCAAGATTAAATCTAAGTGCAACGAGAATAATATAAAAATTTTGAGATAGAATTAGAAACATAAAACAAGATATTGACAAAGCTATAATAACCTGTTCCGATTTCTTATTACAATTTCCTGTTTCTTTGAAATTGTCAATTCCACGAGCCGTTCAAATGTCTGGCCTCTAATGGTATCCACAGATATATTCAGAGAAAAATGAAATCGAATTTGAGAGGAAAAATGTAAGAAATGCTAGCATCCATTTTCTAGTTTTTCCTTTCATATTAAAAATCTTATTTTCATATCCTTGTATTTTTATTAAAATTAAAACTAAAGTCAAACTTTAATTATAATTATTAATTAATCCTTATAAGATCAAATATCACATATTAACCTTTAAAGTTTCTAAAACTTCTCAATTAAGTCCTGTTGGAGTTATGTAAATATAGTGCGCTGGAAAGCAAGTGTATTTACATTTAACTTTATCTTCTTCAGTTACAGTTATGTAATGAAAATATTTATTATTAATAAAACAAAAGAGTTTAGTTTTATCTGAATGAGCATTATATATCTGGTCATAAGGTACCAAGATTCTTTTGTAAGTAATATACATATACATAGA
>JANIPM010017349.1:0-21622 GCA_027478405.1 Erythroxylum cassinoides | reverse complement strand
GATCTAAACTCATCCAAATCCATTCTAAACACTTTCAATCAGTTTTAAACATTAAACCCAACTTATTTCTAACCTCAGATCATCATTTAAATCATTTTTCATCAAAAACCCAAATCAAACTCAACAAAACCTATCATCCGAAACTTTCTAACTTTCTAACCAATTTCTTACTCAAATCAATGATCAAATGAAACGATATAAGGCATAATCACATAGAAACTTACCTGATGCAAGCTTCAATCCTTTGGAAATCCTCCAAGAACCTCCAAATCCCAAGCTTTGCTCACCCACGGCAAAACCCCATTTCCTTTAAAAGCAAAGATATTTTCGTGGATCCCAAAATCAATAAGTTCACTATATATATATAAAAGGGATCTAAGGCTTGTTTGGCAATTTAATTGCCACAAGTCCAAATCTTAGGGTCTAACAGTCCAATTCTTATTCTAATTTTCTCCCAATTTCGCAATGATCAATAACGATAAAACCCGAAATCATAACTCCAATTGTTTCATATCAATTGCCAATCAATTTCGGACCCGGAATCAAATAACTCAGTCACTAAGCCAATTTTCCGGTCCGAATTCAATACTCTAAAAATTATGGAAAAATTCCCATAAATCCATAAAATTACGAAATACCCAATCCTATACTCACATTCCAATTTTCATTCCTCTGAATTCAGTTTCGCTCCAATTCCATATTTAAACCTAATATATATATATACACTTATTACCCTACTTCCAATTTTCACAATCCAATCCTCATCTGAACAATTATAACCAACTTTCCAATTTACACAATCAAGTCGGGAATTTGTCATACATGTATGTACAGATATATATGCTTGTGCAATCACTAATCATTTACCAATGACTATCGAAACGATAATGCATGTGCGATCAATCATCTACTTATGCAATATGCAATGCAACTTTTGCCTGTACTCGACCCTAACCCAATCCAAATTACCGACATACCCGTCACACCGATAACGGGATGTTACAGAATAAATATGTAAAAGAAAGTGAGAATAATAAATCAATAATAATAATAATAATAATAATACAAAAAATACTTAATACAAATAATAAAGATACAAATACAAAATAATAATAATAATAATGATGATGATGATAATTATAATAATGATGATGATGATGATGATGATGATGATGATAAAACTGAAACTGAAACTAATAAGAAGCTCAATAAAATGATAATAATAATAATAATAATAATAATAATGAATACTAATAATAATAAATGCGAATGATGCCTCTACTAGTGAGGCATGCAAAGTGACAGCAAAATTTGATCCCCGCTCAGAAGTACTTGGTCCAAAAGTGACTGGTAAAGTTTGATAATAAAGGAGAAGGTTATTTAGAGGTTGGAGTATTAGGAATACAAGACCAAACATAAGGACATACCTAATGTTTGACTATATCTGCTAGTCCTTACACTCTGTAAAGATCGACTCTTTTCGTCGTTAGTTACAGTAGGGGTCTTTGCTAAGTGCCCCACTTGCAAAGGCATAAAGGCCATTTGGGTTGGACTTCTTATGTGGTAAGTATGAGGCGCGAGGACTCTAAAAAGTATTGTTTATCCTTATCCTATCACGCTAGACTTCCCTAATTCTAGCAACTGTCTCAATGAGGACTAACTCTAACATATCTTTCTTGATCATTTCCCTTTAGGTCTTATAAGGCCTTCCTTTCCTCCTTTTGTGGCCACTAAGGTTTATTATTTCACAGCGTTGTACCAGAGCATCAGAGGGTATCCTGCACATATGCCTAAACCACCTAAGCCTTTTCTCTCTCAACTTGTCTGCAATATTTACCACCTGTAGTATGGCTCTCACTACCTGATTTCATACCCTATCTCTTTTGGTAATGTCACATATCCACCTAAGCATGCGCATTTATGCTACCAACAACTGTCGCGTATGTTTATGTTTAATAGGCCAATACTCTGCCCCATATAACATGGTTGGCCGGATCACTATCTTATAGAACTTCCCTTTGAGTTTTACAGGGATCTTTCTATCACGTAAAACACTTTATGCACTCTACCATTTGATCCAACCAGATCTAATACGATGCAATATATCTTCATCAATATTACCATCTCTCTTAATGATAGATCTGAGGCATTTAACACTCAAATTCTATAGTATGATGTTAGTGTCAATCGCTACCACCGCCTCTTGTGTCATTTGACTACCTAAAAAGTTGCATTCTAGATACTCTGACTTGGAGCTACTCATTCTAAACCCTTTCGATTCTAACGTTTCTCTCAAATGTTCTAACTTGGCATTGACCCCCTCCTTAGTCTCATCTACTAGGACAACATCGTCAGCAAATAACATATACCAAGGTACCTCCCCTTGAATATGTTTGGTAAGTTCATCTAACACTAATGTGAACAGAAAAGGACTTAAAGTCAAGTCTTGGTGTAGTCAAACATCAATAGATGACGCTTCCGTGTCGCCTCCTATCATCCTTACGCTAGTTAATGCTTCTTTATACATATCCCTAATAACTCTGATATACGTCCTAGGAATGCCCTTTGCCTCTAAACACCACCATAAGGGGTCTCTAGGGGCCCTTTCATACGCCTTCTCTAAATCTATAAAAACTATACGCAAATCCTGTTTTTGTTCCCTGTAGCATTCCATTAGTCTCCGAAGTAGATGTATTGCTTCTATCGTGGAGCTACCTGGCATAAATCTAAACTGGTTACTCGATATAGAAGCAGCTCTCCGGATTCTCTTTTTAATTACTTTCTCCTACAACTTCATGGTATGACTTAGTAATTTGATGCCTCGATAGTTTTGGCATTGTTGAACGTCTCCTTTGGCCTTGTACAAGGGGATCAACCTACTCAATCTCCATTCATCCAGCATCTTGACTGACTCAAAGATCACATTAAATAGCTGAACTAACCACTCAATACCGATAGCTCCTTGTTGCTTCCATACCTCTATAGAGATGTCATCCAGTTCTATGACCCTTCCGTTACCCATCCCCCTCAAAACCTTTGTAATTTCTCTCCTTGTGATCCTCCCCTATTCGTTTAGACATTGTCCTGACACGGGAGATTCTCCTAACTCTATGTTGACCAGTATGTCTTCGTTATATAGGCCATAAAAGTATCTTTTCCACCTCTGTTTGATGGCTTGGACATCTGTGAGTACCTGTCCTACTTCGTCACGTACACAGCAGACTTGGTTGAAATCCGCCGTCTCACGTGCCCTCGCTCTCGCTATCTTGAAAATTCTTTGTGCTCTTTTGACTGTACCAAATTCCTGCACATATACTCGTAAGCGTCTCCTTTAGCCACTAAGATAGTGCTCTTTGCCTTCTATTTTGTCAGTTTATACCTTACTCTATTAATAATCTACGCCTCCTCTGTTGCACTTCCCAACAGATCTTTAAAAGCTCTCTTTTTCACCCTCACCGTCCCCTGGACCTCGTCTGACCACCACTAGGATTCCATCCGCCCCCTATCTTTTAGATACTCCTAAGAGTTTAGTAGCAGTTTCTCTCACTACAGGGGCTACTCCCTACTACGTCCAATTTGCATCCCCACTCACAGCCCATATTGTACTATTCCTAACCTAAGTCCTAAAATGTTCCACCATGTTCCCTTTGAGTCTCCCCCATCTGATTTTGCGACATGGCTTGGTAAAAAGTTGTGTCCTCCATCCCTTAATTCCTATATCCAAAATCAACAATTTATGTTGGGTTAAAAGGTATGCGGCCAGAAGCACTTTGCAATCATTGCATCATGATCTGGCGCTTGTCCTGACAAGGAGATAATCAATTTATGTCTTGGTAGTGCTACTCTGAAACGTCACCAAGTGCGCTTCATTTTTCTTAACAAAAGAATTTGGTGGTTAATTTGAAACTTCCCTAATACGTAAATATTTGAGAAGAAAAAACCCCTTCCAGTAGAATTTTAATAATTGCGTTTTTTATAAGCCACTCAAAATATGATAATTTTTTATTAGTTTTATTTTGATTTTATATAATTTTCATTTGTTTTCCGTTAAGTAGTTAGTTTATTGGTTTAAGGGGGATTGAGTCTTAAGTTACAAAATATTAAAATTCATAAGGCAAGATCGTGTCATATGTAATTCAACTGTCAAGATAAAGGACCCAAATTTTCATATTACTAAAATTCATAAAGGATGATCACGCCTTACACAACTCAAGTTAGGTTAGTAGTCTTTTTAAATTCCACAATATTAAAACTCATAAGAACTGATTTCTCCTTATGTGATTCAGCTTTCTTGAATGAAACCTCTTAAATTTTATAATACTAACACTCATAAGGCGTGATATCGCCTTATAGATGTTAATAATATGTTTTGTTTTAAAGAATTAGTGATTTTAAAGGATAAAAATAAAATAAAAATAAAAGAGATATTAAATAAAAATAGAAGAATGATATAAATAAATTAAGTTTACAATAACAATAATAATTAATAAAAACAAATTTTAAAAACAAAACATAATTTCATTTGTGTTTCAATACACTACACATCGTAACGTTCCAAAACTAGGCATACAGTCCAACTTCCCAGCCCTCAATTTCACGCTATACGTCCCAGTTCCTCAGCACAAGTAGATCCAACATCCGGCAACCAAAGGTCTCAGCGCCTCCTAGTCCTTGCATCACCAGTTGTATACCGTAGCACATCTCCCAATCCTGGTGTAAACAAACCACAATGCACCATATAATGCTTCAAAAACCAAAGCCCTAGCTTTAGAGTCGAAGTGCATCAACCAGTGCCTCACGCTTTAGCACCAAACCCATACAACACAAGCCTCCAAGCATATGCAAAACATTTAGCATACCAGCACCAAGTGATTCGCCACTACTATTGTAATAACGTCTCATTTATTTTTTAATTTTTATTTATTTTATTTAATAATTTTAATTTCTTTCATTTAATTTTAATTTTAGTTATTACTCTACTGCTTTATTTATTTTAAAATTAATTTTTTTTATTGTTGTCATAATTATAGGACATTCAAATCAAAGTCAAGTTTAAGGTGAATATAATTGCACACAAATCAAACATTAGACGTACCACAAATGCCTATAGGAAGCGTGCTTAGATAGCTAAAGATACATCTATCTTGCCACCAGTTGAGTTAGACCTTTATGAATAACTTACTTTTAGCTCCAAAGAAAGAAAACAAAGGTATGTCGCTCTCAAAACCTGACGTATTGATACGGATAAGCATATGCATTATCCTTCCTTAGAAGAATTGCATATCAAAGAAAATTTGAAGATATGATTACTAATATGAGTTGGAGACATTTTATGATGATTCGTTATCTGGTATTTATTAAATGAATTAAAGAGTTTTATACTACCTTCAAATTTGATAAACTGGGTAATTTCACTTTACGTGGTCCTAATATGGTCCTATACAAATTAATGGGTGTCAAATTTAAACAAAGCATCATTGAATTTAATTTGTCCTTAAGGTTGATAACTAAGGGATATGATAATTCAACTCAATACAAATAATTTATTGTGGACTATGGTGATTTTGATTCTTATAGAGTGTGGAATTCAATGTTTTCTAACCTATTAGTTTATCATCTGAGTAAACTAAGGGCAATGTTCTTAATGAGCTTAAATGGATTTATATACAACATTTCTTAACTTTTAATTATTCATGAAGGAAGGTCACGACATGTACTTACACTAAAGTTGAGTAGTTTTTCTTTGTTTGGTATATGATACAAAAAGTACACATCAATTTGGGTGCTTAGATCCCTTATTACTCACTCGACTATCAATCTCAATTTGTTTGATATAACTAACACTAATATGCATAAAGCATGTGAGATGGAACCATTAGACAAGGCTCATTTAAGTAGAATGAGGTTGCTCGAGCAACAAAAGAGAACATTTCATTTTATACCATGTGACCCCTCTAGGGAGGTCTATCATCAAATCAACAAGAGGATTTTGATGTTCCACAACCTCTGTGTCTTCCGGCTCCACTAATCCAACATGAGCATCATTTTAGGATGGAGAGGTTGGAACATAAATTCTTTAAACTAAAGGGGAGTTTGGATGTTTTGATCTAATTCATGAAAGTGATACTTCCATATCCACTGACAGCATAATACATCTCATTTCAGATTCTCACAACTCAGGGTAGTCTTTTACTTTATTTTTTACTTTGTGCTGATTATTTTTTTATGACATATGGACATCTTGTGCATACAATAGGGATAAGTATGATTTAGGTGTAAGACAGAGAGAGTATGTACTATAATGAACTTTGTGATTTATGCTTGAACTCATGAATACTATGATTCATATGTTAATTATTCCTTGTGGTAGCTTCAAAATTTCTTGATTATTTTTTAGAAATAATTCCTAGTTAGGATACACTTTTTGTTAAAGTTATAATGCATGAGAGAGACACGTATGATTAATGTTTTTCATTAAATTATTTTAAGTATCACATTAGTTTTGATTATTGAAAGTGTGTAAGCTAGACTTGATGCATTTTGACACCTACATAAGCTTTGAGCCTAGGAGCAACTTATCATATTTATGCTCATAAATTTCTTTTTTATGTGTGTTATCAAATGTAATTTCTTTATGCTGGAAATTACACTTGAATACATATTAAGACTACATTTTTTAATAAATTTTTGCATATAAATGATAGGGCCACTTAGATATAGCCCTTTTGGAGCTAGACGAGCCTACCTTAATTCTTATCTTTAGAGAAACTATTTGAGCCTTGAATTTTCTTTTCTTATACTAAACTTGTTATAAGCCACTTTAACCCTTCTTTTTGTTAAGATTTTGACTAGTATCATGAAAAAATAATTTGATTCAAGTTCCACTATTTTGATTTTTCAGTGGGAGAGAACTATATATGTAAAAAAAAAAGAAATCTCCTATTTGATATTTCTTGTTCAAAAATTAAAAAAAAAGAGAAAAATGTTGAGGTCATTGAAAGAATGTTATTTAAATCAAGTGAGTTATGGATTGATTTGAGTTTAAACTTGTGTGGATAAGTTTGTATGATTCCCTTCAATTTTAAAACTTCTTTTCGTAATACCTTACCTAAGCCACATTGCATCCCCTATCAAGTTCCTTTGATTTATGCATTAAGTTCATTTTTTATTAGTGGTAAAGACATGATTCATGAGCAAACTTATGAAAATAACTTGCTATGCCTTGATTTGAGAGCTTAATGTATCTTTAACACTTTGAGTGAATAGAGTGAAATCCATGAGAGGCTATCAAATCTTGTTTCATTTAACTTTGATGAAGATGATGATATGATATATTTTCATTCTAAAAGCGTGTCCTATAAGTGCTAGTTCTCTTAATTGATATTTTTTCCTTAAACCTTTAATGTATATTAGCTTGTGAGGATATTTTTGGATAACATGAAAAAAGATGAGAGGTTATTATGAGAATGATTGATGTATTGAATTGATGTATGCTTGAGGTCAAGCATTAGTTTTGTGTGGGGAATTTTATAAGATGTTATTTGGTTATATTAATTAGATATATCTTTTTTTGGCTTAATTTTGGTGCTTAAATGGAAAATTAATATTTGTTTTGTTTTTGAAGGTGATAAGAGGAGTGTATCAAATTGGAGCATTATTTGTCAAAATCACAAATTTTGAAAAAAGTTGACAAATTATTGTAGTGGATAAGATGAGATCCCACTTAAAGCTAGATTCACCACAAGAGTTTGAATTTAATTAGGAAACTTATTTCCAATTCGATTATGTGGGGATTTGGACCTGTTTGGTTAGGGATCTTGGTAGATTAGGAGGAGGCTAGGTTTTGAGTAGGAGAAGAGGGGAAAAACACGCTCTTCACTTCTCCATATCACCCTATTTTCATTTCTTTGTGTTCTCTCTTAGTCTTTCATCTTTTCATTTATTTTTGGTGTTGGACCAAAAGTCATATATGGCTAAATCTGAATATTTTAATTTAAGGGAATTCAAAATTCTAGTTGTCAGCTTGTGAGATTTTGTTCTAGACATATATTTTATTTTAATTCAAGTATTTCTTATTTTATGTTCTTTTATTTCTTGAGCATTCAATATCAATTAATCTAAAAATTTAATTTTTCTATAAATATCCATGAATTCAATTATTTGTAATTATCACGAAGGATTAGACAAGTAACAAATATGTTATTTATTAAATTACATATTTATCTTATTAGAAACAAGAAAACTAAATTAACTAATTGTAACTTATTAGTCTTTTTCATTAAGCTTATTACTATCATTTAATTGATATGGAATTGTGTCACACTAAATCAGTTAGTGATAAATTTTAGTTTGAATGCTGAGTCCTAACCAATTAATTTGGTAAATTTTGAGACTTATTATAACTATCCTAATAGGTTTCAGACTAACTACTTGAATTGTAAAAATTATTCTTTTTAAACTAATGATTAATGTTACAATTAAATAAGAAAATTTCCTTGAATCGAAGTTAAGTAACATTGAATTTCTCACTTTAATACTTAGTTGATTTATTTTGATTCTTTATTAAATTTAGTTTATCAATTAATTAATTATAAACCCTCTATTTTGTTTTATCAATCGAAATTAAGAAATTATTTTTTAGTTCTCTTAGGGTTCAACCTAATTCTACGACTATCACAATAGTACGAATTTAAATTAATTTTAAGGGTTTTGACAAACCAATCATCATTTGGGACTATAAGGTCTAGTTTTAATGATACCTTAAACTCAAGTCTTATTCAAAATTTGATTAAATTAAATTTAATATGTTAGTCATAAATTAAATAAATTATCATGCCTACTCTACATGCATTACTGAAAGATCTCACCTGGCATAAGCGAAATGAGGTCTATTGTCATGCCTGATGTAAACAAACTTGAGCGAGGAATCATATTCATATATTTGATTTAGATGATTTGCCGAAATCAACAAAAGAAAACAAAATGGATGAGAATGGTTAAAAAATAAGAAAGGGACTAACCTCTTTGTCTCGTTTAACCAGTTTTAAGAGTGAAAGTTTTATCACAAGTTGTAACCTAAAAGCTACGAAAGCTAGCCACTTCAAGGTACCTGGTTCAGCCAGATTCAGGCCGAACGGTGCGTGTCTGTTGATGTCCATCGTCTTCAACCTTCTGTAATGAACACGGGGTGGAGTTTCTTGCAAAACAATAAAGGCACGTCGGGGGTTATGTCCCGATTAACCCCTCCGACGCTCAAGTTAGTTTTCTGGTGAAGGTGAGGCTGCGGAAGGCAGAAGGAAAAACTGGGTTATAGTCTCGTACCTGAGTTATGGGAGAATAATACCTTATATACGTTTCTGTGGCTAGGTTTAGGTTTTCACGTAGAGTTTTATCTCTGCATGGAAAGCTCTCTTGCTGACGGGCTGTAAGGAAGGTGCATCGGGCTTGGGCCCGACGCTTGGGCTCGGCGTGAAAGTGGGACTGAACCGATCGACCCATAACCCTGAGTAGTCGACCCAACCAACGTGTATTTTAGAATTCTAAGTTTGGGGAAGTTATTAAAGCATGAGAGCGCTGAACTAAAGTAAAAGAAACGACAATTTGGACTCGTGCGACAATCTTAAATCTTTATGTAACGAATGAAATCAAATTAATTGATGACTTAAAAAGAATTACAGCCTTTGAGAAGGCGCAACTTGCGTCGGAAGAAGGCGATCCACTTGGGCCAAGGACGATCGGAAATGATATGTCGAAGAAAAGCGACACGGGAAGGGACTTTTGTCGCTTCTCTTTGTTACGAAAACGACAAATTCTTTTAAATTATTAATAGAAAAATAAATAGACAGATAAATTACGCACAGCCGTTTAAATAATTTACCGGTAAAATAAATAAGAAATTTGACATATTAGTTCAGCACAACAATGCCTTGGGAGTGGTGTGAATTACGAGAGTCTGCCACCTATACAATTTTGCATGATTATCCCAAATGCTATGCTGCCACGCACCCTTTCTACCCATACCACATCCCCATCCTTGTCATGCTTCTCTCAAAATTTACAACTACCTATATATCTCAAACTACGCTTTGCTCCCAACTCAAAACACCTACCCTTTTTCTCCAAATTTCTTCACACCACCTACAACTACAAGTCCAGCCTTTCCTCAAAAAATTAAGCACTAAATGACCACCATTTGTGCTGAGCAACTCAAACACTATCCCTCCCAGTCCAACCATATGAAACCCTTTAAGGACCTTGAAATCCCACCAAGAAAACTCTTTACAAAGAAATCGCACCATGAAGGCTTTGACATAATGTCTTCCTTCGATTCCAATCTCCACAAGTACCTTCCTTGCAATGACTGCAGCTGCGACAACTTTGACAAAGATGCAAACGACCAGTTGGATCCATACTCCTCTGATCATTTCCGCATGTACGAGTTCAAGGTCCGTCGCTGCACTCGCAGTCGCAGTCATGACTGGACTGACTGCCCTTTTGCCCACCCCGGTGAAAAGGCTCGCCGGAGGGATCCTCGACGCTATCACTACTCGGGGACTGTCTGTCCCGAATTCAGACGCGGTACATGCAGTCGTGGGGAGAACTGTGAGTTTTCTCATGGGGTGTTTGAGTGTTGGCTTCATCCTTCTCGTTATCGAACAGAGGCTTGTAAAGATGGCAAGAATTGTAAGAGAAAAGTCTGCTTCTTTGCTCACTCTCCTCGACAACTTCGTATTCTTCCTGAGGTTTCATGCGGGACAAGAGAATACGATAAGACCTTGTCTCCATGTTCTTCTTTCAATCATGCTCACTGTTGTTGTTTGGTCTGTCATTCACTTGCTTCCTCTCCGACTTCAACTTTGATGGGCATGTCCCATATGTCGCCGCCAATGTCTCCGTCGCTATCTCCGCCGTTATCCCCTGTCAAACACCGATCTTTTAGTGGGTTGTCCACAATCTCTCGTTACAGTGATCGCGTGAGCAAATTAAGCTCCCGAGTTTTTAACTACGAAGATGTGCTCAACGAACTTGTGACATCCCTAGAGGCCATGAATTTCAGTGAAGCTGCTTCCTCACCTGTGTCATTGTCTGCTAACAACAGAACAAATTTTAACATTCCTTGGATTAATGATTCTTCTCTCACAGGAGACCACCAGCAACAGCTCATTCTTTCTCCTTCAACAACTACGGCAGATCACTCTGGTTCTGGAAAGCTTTTCAAAGGAAATCGTTCGAACAGGGCATTGATTGAGGACCCAATGGCTTCTTCTGATCTTGATCTTGGATGGGTTAATGAGCTCCTGATGTAGAGGGTGAGAACAAGAAAAGATCACGGTCTAAAGGAAAGAAAATTGAGACGTAAATATATATATATATGATTCTAAACCAGTCGTATATGTATATCATCACTCTTCGGTGTAAATTTTCTGGTGTTATTGCTGCCTGTTAAGTTAGAGAACGTTATTGAATCAAGTTTGTAATTGACTTTTGATGTTCTCTTCAAGCAGCGAGAGAACTTGTGAGTGTTGTCTTACTTCATGTACTGAACGTATTAAATTTTGACTTTTGGAATAAAATGAATGATTCCTTCACATCCTGTTTGCCTCTCAAAAATGAAAGGAGAGACGAGGAGGAAGGACAATTAGTTATTGCTTAGGAAAGACTTTGGCTTGTTGCAAGTTTTTATCCGTTCCTAGCTTAAGTTGTTATTGGCTTGGTAAAATATTCGGTGAAAGATATGCTGGATTTTGGGAAATGGCTAGCGTGGCGAAAGGAATGCAACAAGACGCGAATGTTCTCGTGGCAAACATGCATGAGTTGGACCCTAAATTTTTCGTTTAATATTATTTTGTCTTATTTTGTTTAAAAAATTTCAGTTATTTATTTATGTAGGTTTTATGTAAGTCCTACGTGAACCTTATATGAGTCCCGCAAAATAAATAATTGAAATTTTACGAGACATAATAAGACAAAGTAATATTAGACAGAGGATCTTGTCCCTATGAGTTGAGCGAGTACTGATTTATTATTATTTTGTCTAATTTTACAGTATTTTATTTTATCTTATAAATTTTAACTATTAATTTATATAATTTTGTGTAAATTTTATATAAATAAATACAAAATTTGTATAAATAAATAATTAAAATTTATATAACAAAATAAAATACTATAAAATTAAATAAAAAATGCTGCCTCAAGTTGAGCAGATATGGAGACTTGTCTAGAGGCTTCGCGGTCGTATTTCGGGTACTATGATCATTATTGTTGGGTGTGCAGTATGTACCCCATCATTAGGTGTATATAGGTATAACCACAGATGAGCAGGCTTTTATTGGGATGCTCTTACTGAGAACTGCGACAATTGAAGAGATTTCTACAAATAAATGTACAGACAAATTACTTGTTTCCTAGGAAGGGGACTGATCTTAAAGGACAGCTGAGACGGTGGGGGGACCTAATCAGGAGCCATAACGTAGTGCCGTTTGGAATGATAATGTTTATGATGATAGATTCATGTCATGTATAGTGTATTTGTCGGCAATGTGGGACTGATTAGGTGTAGATGTACCCATTCTAACTTGAGTGACCTTTTCCATCCTGTGTATTCATTTGGCCCCATACCTAGTCACGTTTGTGGACGATTGCATGTCGTTCATCAATCTAATCAGTAATAATTAATAAAATGCATTGGCCTCTACCCAAATCCCTGTTTTGCATTTGTCGATCAGATTTGCATTAAAAATGTTACCTTAGGAGCCAAAGATTCTAATCAGTTTAATTTTCAAAAAATTTAAAATATAGCATCATTGCAATAAATTGAGAGTGGAATATCAATATCAATATCTTTACTACTCCAAATTCGAGTTAAAAGTAAAGGGTTACTAAATTATTTAAGCAACTATTACGCTTTGCTTGCGTATACTCTAATGATTTAAGCGACTTTCAATTTCATACTAATTGATTTGGGATTTAAACTTGCAATGTAGGGTGGCCCAAACTGTAGCGTGGCAATTCTGATATCACTTATTATTAATAATTTAAAATATTACTCGAGAGAGATATTAGGAAAAAATTTTAATAATATTGTTAATCATGCTATTGAGTTTTTAGAATGAGATAAATTTTTAATTTTAATTTTTACAAAAATTTACAAACTATTATTATTGCAAATATTTCAAAACGATGTATTTATTTTAAAATTTTAAAAATTTAAATTGGATACTTTCTATATGTTATCATTATCTTTTTGCACATCCGAATATTTAATAAATATAATAAAGGAAGCAATTTCCGTAAATTAATAAAAAATAATAAATACATGAAACAAATTATAGTTATATATTATACATATACATATATACAAAACATTAGACTCGTAGTTAATGTTAAATAAATAATAATGAAAATCTTTTATTTTCAACCAATCTGCATTCATGTTTACACTTACAAGACCAATTATAACGTATGAAAGGATGCTGTTAACTTGGGTAATATCTTTGGGATACTTTAACCCAAAGTCTTAAATGCTGGCAGATTAGTGTTAAGTTTGGGCAGATGGTTAGACATGGGCATAATGGTTCCGGGTTGGATCAGTGGGGGCAGCTATCTCGCTGGACCCCCTTTGCCGGCTTCGTCCATACTTTGACGATGACAATAAACAACTATGAAAAGTCTTAGAGTTAGAGGCCACCACATGTAAAAATAAAAATAGAATATTTTTATGATGTTGGGTAGTTCAATTTAACATTTAATTTCTAAATCATTTCTTAAAAAATGCACCTTTGTAACGATGCTTAAATGTTGAATGTACCAATCTTTTACCAAATGCTTTTTTCCGCCATCCATGATTTACTATTTTACTAAATTAAGCTTAAATGAAGTTGTTGGCTTTTAAGTGATGCAAGTGCATCCATTTTACCTGGTTTTGTCGGATTCTGGTGAGGTTGGGCACTGCCACTTGGATCCATGAGATTGGTTGATTCCGATTGAGAGATACCTGCAAAACAGTGAAGGCACGTCGGGGGTTGATTCCTGGTAGGCCCCTTCGACGCTCAAGTTAGTCTTTTTGGGAGAGTTTTGGAGGCTAGTGAATAGAGAATAATAGGGTTCTTGAAAATCGTACCTTCCTCATGATGAGGTAATCAATTTATATATGACAAATACCTGCTAGGTTTAGGTCTTTCTTTTCAAGTGGGCAGCCACCATTTATGAATGGGTCGTCTATGTTTGAGCCTGGGCTCGGGCCTAGCACGACCGACCCAACCACATACTATTTTAGTTAGGAGGCCAAAATTAATGAAATTCGAATCGATCCAGTCCCTTGCTCTGCGATCATCGATGTTTAAATAAACCTCCAGTCTTGCTTGATTCCAATTTTAATTTCATTTATGCTACTTAAAAGTTTCTTATTTGAGCCTTTTTACACGTACGTGATATCATTTAATGCGATCCTAGCTTTATATAAAATTTACCTATATTTTGTATGATAAGTGTTTTCAGTACAGCTTTATATTAATTGTCATAGAAAATGCCAATTAAAAGTTATAGATAACTTTTAAAAATAAAGGAATTTATAAATTTTAACTTGAATAATTTTAATTCATTTTAAAAATAAAACATTCAACGATAATTATTATTTGCAGAAAATTTTATTATTTATGTTATATAAAATTATAATGCAGAGGACTTAAAAATAAGATTTATAGTAAACACACAATATTATTAGTTAAAAAGTGTAATTTATGTTTTTACCGAAATACAATTAAATCTTAACATCTTTTAACATTCAAAATAAACTTTAACATTTACAACATGATATAAATTTTGAATAAATGACTATATGTCATGTTAATATTGATAGGGTATAAATTTTAATATTTTTAATTAGTATATGAGTCCTGTCTTGCCACGTGACCAAATGAAATGTACATATTTTATTTAATTTAAAATAATTTAATTTTAATAACCAGATTAATTAAAATTCTCAACTATACCCTGATTTCAACACTAATTCTTCAATTAAAATAAAGGTAACCAGCTGGCTCAAAGAACAACATCATAATCCCCAGCCGTAAGAAGAATTAGATAATTGTATAAAGCGGATAACATATGGCAAAGGCAGGACTTAGGATCCTGTCATTAATGAGAATTTTAATTAATCAAGTTGTAACTAAATTAATTAAGTTCATTAAAATTCATTCTAATATATTTTATCAAAAAATTTATTTTAAGTTAAATAATTTATATAAATTTTATTTTATCAAGTGTCATGATGGAGCTTATATATTAATTAAAAATATTAAAATTATAATAGATAAAATTTAACATTGCCTTATTTTTATTCAAGATATATCTAAAATATTTTATAAATGTTAAACACTACAAAATATTTAAACTGAATTTATGTTTTAATAAAAATATTGCAATTAAAATTACACTTTTATCAATATTATTATTACCGAGTGATTGTCAATAATTTTCAAGTGGACTTTTATTAGAAGTAACCAAATCTTAGTCTCCTGACTCATGAACAATAATTTAAAAAATTATCTAAGTTGCTGCTTAGTGCTCACGACATTATCCTATGCCACTAACGTTGGTTCCTATTCTGTTCTGAGATTAAAACATTGACGTTTTAATGAAACCAAACGTCTCAGTTTTACCTTCGTTCTTTTGATTTTGCTTCCTACTTTACTTCTTCGATCTTGTGTTAGATCTTCTCAACTCTTTTGCATCCTCATTTTTGTCTTAATTCATAGAACGACTCTTTTATGCATTTAAGTATGTTCTGTACCACCCTCTTCCCATATCTACTTTATGTGTAGCATTCCATGTTCAAGGCTAGGCCCAGAATTTGTGAACTGAGCGTATATTTATACACATGTGAATATTTATTGTTGTCATATTAAAATAATTGTTCATGCATTTATTGACATTTTCGAGTATAATTAACTGATAAATGTGATTAAAATGTGAAGTGTGAATTATTTGCGGTAAAGATTTAATTGGAGATTATTAGTATTATTTTAAAAGTTTTGGTAAATTTTAGGAATTTCTAAAATTTGAAGTATTTTTAGACTATAAAAAAATTGAAATATGGGCCAATTATAGTGTAAAACATGGACTGATTAAATTGATGACAAATAGCCTATGTGCATGCATGACATACGCTAGCATAAAACAGTGACAAATGTAAGCCATGCAAGGGAACACGTAATTACCTGTTTTAGACAAAAGGTTGTTTTACTGCAGTTCTCTCACTCATTGTTCTTCATCAAGAGTAGCATTGTTATCAAATTTTCTTTTGGTTTACTAAACACCGAGCATCAAGTTGTTATTCTTGTGTCGTTGATTCACTCTGTCCGTTGGCAATATTATTGAATCACATAACTCTGATGATGTTTTACGGTGTCAATATATACATACATGAGAAGTTTAAGTAGTATAGTTTCGGTGAATTAATTTTCCGAATGACTTAGACGAGGAATTGAGGTTGTGAATGCATGAAGATAGCAGTAAGTGTATCTGAAATTGAATCTGAGTTTACTGAATGTTGTGAAATTGAGAAGTACAAAAAGAATAAAAACACAGTAATAAGAGAAAGTTTATGTGAGGTTTCGATTTTCATAAATTATCATATAAGCTTGCACTTGATGTGTTTAAAGGTTGTACTGGGTATAGAAAACTGAATATATGATTGAGGAATGAAGAAAATAAGTGGGAAGATACAAAAGAAATGAATCAAGCTAGTGGGAGTGCATTGTGGTGCATGGGCATACACGAGCATGCACAACCCAAACACGCACGCACGGGTGCGTATGAGGATTGCACGCTCATGACTAAGTGTTGTAGGTTATTTATAAGTGTAAATTGCACAATTGTGTAATGAAAGGGAATAATAGGTTGTGTTTGAATGAGTAAAAGCACGATCGTGACTTTTGGATTGGAGTGTGATTGCACGATCGTGCACCCGAGAGCTCTTACCATACTAAACAGTCTTGCTTCTTTTTATCATAACTTCTCCTCTACACCTCCAAATAACTTGATTATTAAATCAATATATTTCTAACACATTGTTCTATCTCTCCATAAAAATTGGTGGCTTTCTAAAATGATATGAGAAAGATTGATTGAATGAAATAAGGGAATCTGTTGGAATAGTATGAACTGAAATATTTTACTAAATATACTTCAATTTTTTGGTTATATTTTGGTCTGTAGAGTTCCAAATGAGATGATTCTTAATTCAAAATAACACAGGAACATAAAGCTACAATTTTCCTGAAGAAGTTAAATTGTAATTCTGGTTTTAAGAATTCCAAAACTTGTTCTGAAGTTGAATTATGAATTCTGTTGTAGCTTAAAAATAGATTGATATATTTGAAGTGTAATTTTCAGTATACTGAATCAGATTGAATGATTTTTATGTCATTAGAAACCTAAGACACAGAGGAACAATTGTCTAGAAGGAAGTGTTATTTAAATACTTCATTTTCTAGATCTTATTGATCATGCAAAGTTTACCCGAATGGGGTGCTTTTAGAAAAATTTGCAATAGTGAATGAGTGATTAAATTTTGGAATCACTGGAGTACAAATGATATGTACATCAATGTAATATAGAAATATACCCAAGATTTTGTTATTGAACATATATGATAAATGAAACATTGACAAACGTGTTTCTTCGATTACATAAGCACTCTAGTAATATGAAATTGTTTTTATTACATCTAGACGAGCAACTAGAGCAACTGCTTCTAGATATTACCGGAACGTCAAGGAAATAGGCTTAAGGGAGCAACTGTGAGTAACCTAAGATGGTCTCACTTTATTTGTTCTGCATATTACTAAATTGTATTGTTATCTTATTGTACTGCATTGATATGTACTGAATGTGTACTGAATTCCAGACAATATATGTCTGAGGCGTTGGATGCATGTGAATAAGATTGGAAGTGCTACTTGTATGTGAATATGATTGCCTAAATGATTCTCTGATTCTTAGCTGAAAAGATGAATGCTGAACTGAGGTCTGATGAATATGAGATTCTATCTATGCATCAAAATTGAATGTTGTACATAACTTATTCTGTTATTTGATGCATTTCATAAAATTCATGATCAAGTAAAGGCGTTGTGATCAAAGTAGCCAGTCTAAAAGAGCTTTAAGCTCAAAATTCTGCATGTAGAGTTATGCTATGTGATTTCTGTTTGACTGAGCTCTATCAGCCAGTATTTGTATCTGTATCTGTATTTGAAAGGCACTCGGTCACAACAAATAATAACTAATGCGAGTCTCATACATATAGTATTCACATATGATTTGAATTTATTGAATGATTTGCAAAGTAGTAATGAAATGATAGTTTAATATAAACTGTTTGATTGTATGAACTGTGTGATTTTATGATGATTATATTTTGCTACATGAGTGAACCATCGAGGATGGTTACTCTATTAAGTTCACAAAACTCATCAAAATTGTAACTTGGCTTTCCAGGTTTAATAAAGATCTCTAGATAGGCAAAATTGGAGTTAGTCATTGTATTTGAGTAAGAGTTCCAGGTCGGGATCAGTTTGTACCTGCATATGTATTTCATTATGTTGTATCAAAAGTGTAGTCATAAGTGTTATACAATGTATATGAAAATGATCTTGAAATATAATGATATTATGACTACAAGCATTTTGTTTCTGTAATGAACCCAAGTGACTACTGAAACTTTGATAAGTTAAGTAATGATTGTGGTTTTTGTGACAGAAAATGTTTATAAATAAATTGGGCCGAAATTGATTATTGATTTTTCGCATATCCATGGGTTGTTTTAAAATAAAAGTAATGAGTTTGATTTACTGACTGTTTTAGCATGCCACTCTTGTGAGATACGTATTTGGATATTACTCAGGATGTCGGGTATATGTTTTGTGAGAGTTAGGAGAGTTAGGAGCTACATTGGTTCTTTCTTACAAGGAACTGTTCTTCTTTTCGTTACTTTCTTCATCATCTCCATTAGTGTTTCATATGTTGTTCTAGAATTTATCAAGAGTTGCTTTAATCTCTTCTTTTTCACTCTTGTTGATTCAAACTAGTTTAATTAGTCAGTATTTAGTGGGAAGTTGTTAATGAGTAATTTTTCATGGATGTGGCGTTGCATTTTTTGTGTTAGATGAGATCAGCAAAATTTCAAATTATATGGTTGATTCTGTCTTGATTTATACATATGGATATCTTTTGTTTTTCATTTCTTTAGCGGTTGCACAATATGCTTCTCAAATTTTGTTAAAGCCTCACATGTGTTTTTCATTGATGGGAATTTTTGAAAATACAAAAAAAGTTTTTTTATGTCAAATTTTGTTTCTTTAATGGAAAACTCTTCTGGGTTTGATTTGATTTTGGAGGGAATTTAGGGTTTCAATTTTCTTTTTGGTGTTTGGTTAGGGGTATAAGAAATGAATCTTGTAGTTCGTCTGATAGAGGGAAGGAATTTGCCACCACTTAACACTAACGGGCTGAGCGATCGATATATAAAATTGAAGCTGGGAAAGTAGAAGTTCAAGACCAAAGTAATGAAGAAATGCTTGAATCCAAGTTGGAGTGAGGAATTTAGTTTCAGGGTTGATGATTTGTGTGACGCTCTTGTAGTTTCTGTATTGGATGAAGGCAAGTACTTCAACGATGACTTCGTTCATTTCATTACTTTCTTCAACATCTCCATCAGTCATTTCTTGTGTCATTCTGGAATTTATCAAGAGCTGCTTTAGTCTCTTCTTTTTCCCTCTTGTTGGATTGAACTAGTTTACTTAATTAGTATTTTGTTGGGAGTTTGTATGTTAATGAGTAATTTTCCATGGATGTAGGGAGAAAGTTTACGAGTTGTGATAGAGCTGACTGTCCGTGAAGCTATAATTGCTTCTATTTTCAGTATACTTCAGTTAACATAGTCTTTGCAATTTAGAAACAATTATAAAGTTATTTGAGTTTGATTGTAATATGGCATTCACCTCCGCTCTGGAGTAAGGATGAGTGGATGAAGCTGTGGCACGGTTTAGAAACGCATTGAAACACAAGAGGCTCTGTAACTTGTTCGACTGTTTTTAAAGAACTCATATGCAGAAAAAGTTTAACTTTCATTATTTTCCAGATGTCCATGTATGTGTTTATATTAGGAAATCTCTATATACTGGAATTCATTAAGTTATACACACCAGATATGTTTCCTGATGGAGAGCTGTGTTTTGATTTCAGGCTGGGCAAGAATCATTCAGATTTGTCACCAGATCTTACTACAGAGGAGCAGCTGGAGCACTTCTGGTTTATGACATAACCAGGTCAGTTTGTGTAAAAGTATAATTGATAAGTTAGATTAAAATCATAACTTGTACAAATGTTTCAGTCATGGTTGTAGAATTATCATAGGAAATTTGAAACCATGCTATACTATCCACCTCTGCTCCTATTGGACATCTTTCTTTTGAATTATGGATAAACTTAGCGTGGACATACTGTGATGGGTTGTGATTTTTTTAAAATTAAAGGTAATTCATTAACGATGGTAAAACTATTTACAACTTTGATGCATATCGTTACATTTGAGGTCAATTAATTGAGCCATAAGATTAGGAATGACTCCACTTTATATATGCTGTGAGAAAGGTTTTCAATTTCACTAAACTTTGCTAGTTAAACGGATTTTTACTTTGGGTTGTGAATTTTTATCGGTAAGTTTGAAATGTTCTGAGTAGTATCTGAAAACTCCAGGAGTCTTGAACGCATGCATTATTAAACTGTGAACAAACAAAATCCAGTTGTTGGTACTATTTTGTAAGGTCCTGTCTCACTTAAAGACAAAGTAAAAGAATAATTTAAAGAAAATCATGTGTAGGAGGATTGTGGACTCGCAAGTTAACGACTTCTTATTGAACATTTAATTGTTTCAAATATTTCTACATTTTAGATTGTATGGTTATGAATGATCGCTATACGAATGATCCTCAGTATGAAACTACATAATTGTCGGTAATTATATTAGTGTTATAATTATTTTTACCTTGGATTTGAAGACGTTGATCTTTGTGACCTGAAAAGGTTTTCCTAGAAAGACTGACAATCAGAGCAACATTATTCACACAACTGTAAGACTAAAGAAAATATTAGCTTGACTTCCATAGGCACTCTCTGTTTGTATGTATTCTCTCTAGTTCTCTCCAAATAACAACAAAAGATCAACATTTAGAGAAACCCACTTCTTATATTTTGTTTCTTTAAGAACCAGACCATATTCTTACCCCAAATTTTGGTTTTGTTTTGAAAAGAGCTAGTCTTTCTTAATTTGGCATATCAATCACTAAATTGTTTCAAACATGTCTACGTTTTAGACTGCATGGTTTATGAATGATAAATATACTTTAAAAACATGGTATCAAGTGTGAAAAAGCTACATGCGGTCCTTTTTGGAGGTTGTGTTTGAACTTGAAGTCTATGCCTCAGGACAAAAAATCTACTTGTTCACTATAGAGACAAATATATTTTTTCCTCTATTATTCTTATTCCTTTTTGAAATTGTGATTTTGTTCAGTTTTTGGATTTCCTATGAAGCTTCCTTATAGATCCTCCTGCTGAG
>JANIPM010012148.1:0-21878 GCA_027478405.1 Erythroxylum cassinoides | reverse complement strand
GGTCCATAGCTAGGTCTGGAGGATCCGAAGGGGGGAGTGCGGGAATAGCGGGGGGGGGGGGGCTGGGGTCCGGCGCCTCTTCCATAAGTTGAGGGCCCTCCTCAAGCCCCGGGGTCGGGTCCTGGAGGAGCTGGCTATCACAGATCATTTCAGCATAGGATGGGATGGCGACTGCAAGGTTCCGGTTGGAGGTCGTGGGTTTAAGCAGGATGGGGAAACGCACAGCGGGGTCCACGGCTCGGCTCCCACTAGCCTGGCTCGCATCCGCCTTAGTCGAGGAATCAAGGATAACGGCGTTGCCTTTGAGGCCCAAATTGGGTCGACTGGGTCGGTCCTTGGTTCAGACCACACCTAACTGGCCATTGGGCTGTCTAGTTCCCTGGAAACTAAAAAGCTGGATCCGCTGTCCTGCCCCAACTGGACGCTCGTTGGCTGTCATGTCCACAGAAGACTTTGTCTCCTCTTCAGCCGTTGTTTGATTGACCAGAGCAGCAAAACGGGATCCTCCTCGAGATTGTCCAGTGCGCGGAGCACGCCCAGCAGCAGAGTCCTGTCCTTTCGCCGCGCGCTGTCGTCTCCGTTGCACGATCGTCCACGGCCCATAGCAGTTGCTGAGCGCGGGCTCCTGCGGTCCTCGAGTCGCCTCCACCGGGCGGCTTAGTTCAGACTCTCCTGGGCCTGCATCGCTCACCTGCGGAGACGGATCTGGGATTGAAGCAGAGTTCTTAGCACAAGCACTCGGCGTGTGGCCGACGACGCCACACGTGTAGCAGACCTGCGGAAGCCCTTCGTAGGTGAGCAGCAGAGTTTTGCCGTCGAGTTCAAACGTGGGCGGTAAGGGGTGAGTTAAATCAATATCCACTGCAATCTTGGCATATCGCCCACGGTTCGCGTGCAGAGTGTCGTCATCTATGCGGACAGTGGTACCGACTAAATTCCCAAGCTCGGTGAGGATGCGAGGATGGTACCGCGCCAGAGGAAAGTTCGGGATCCTCACCCAAACGACAGCTCGGGTGATCGCTGCATTCGTTGACCGAAAGGCGGGGCTCCACCTTTGCACGGCCACCACCTGCCCGAATACGCCCCACGGCCCCTCGGTTAGGACATGCAGGTAGTCACGGTCGTCCTTGAACTTGGCCAAATAAAAGTCATTATCGAGGTCCACTAATTTCATCGGCTCCCAGAGCTTCCACAGAGCGCTCAATCGGTTGTTCAGTACACTGAATCCCACCCTTCTGCCCAGCACTTTAAGAATCACAGTGCGTTGCCATTGCTGGTCGAGCTTGGTTTTGAGGTTGGATGAGAGCAGGAGGCTCCCTCCCCTGTCCCCAACTAACGGCGTGATGTTGCCTTCTTCAACATCAACCGACGCATCCTCTGGCCATCCCTGCTGCGCCTCCTCACTGGCTTTGACGTGGCCGCCCGTAGCGGCTGCAAGATAGGAAGGTTGGGGTGGAGGAGGCTCCTCGTCCCGTTTTCTGGTTCGGCCCTTCTTGGCCATATGACCCTCAGGTTCTTGGGTCGCCATAAGTTGGGTGAGCTCCAGCCTGGTGTCCGCCGAAGTGCGTCTCGTAGCGTAGGTATGTTGGATAATCACCGTCACCTTTTATCTCACTAGCAATGTTCTTACAGAGATTTTCTTACAGAGCTAACTTGTGAAAACTCAGGAGTAAAGGCCATGTATTCTAGCGGGAGGAGCTTGACTTGTCATCTGCCATCTGTTGCATGAACATGCACGTGTCCTCTTAAACGACACGTAATCCATCTCCTTCCTCTTTATGTAGATCATCACAAGCCAAACTCCAAAACCAACAGTAGCTTCCACTTCATCAGTTTCTGCAACGTTGAGTCGAAAAGGTTTTGTTATGGCAGTTCCAGCCTTAACTATCTTCTTATTGCTTTTGCTTGGCGTCTCTGTTCGTCCAGAGGCGTTGAGTGACGATGTTTCTCCCACTTCGGAGCCTTCAATGGTGAAAAGAGAGGATAGGAAGTCTTTAGCGGTGACAGAGTTCGGAGAGATCTCATCCGTTGAAATCAGCGGTGGAACAAGAGGACCTTTCCATCTTGAGTTCATCACGTTGGACCCCAACTCCTTGTTCCTTCCTGTACTCCTCCAGGCAGACATGGTCTTCTATGTTCACACAGGTAACCTTGGTCAATTAACGAAATCTCAGATTTTCTGTGATTTTAATTCTACATATTTAACTGGGTAGTTGGATATGAAAAATCAGTGTTTATTATCCAAACTGAAGTATCAGGATTATGTTTTGATGAAGATGGTTGCTTTGAATAAGTTTTAAGGTTTAGTTTGTTCGTTATCCGAAATGAGTTATCAGGTTCTGTGTTTTGTTCTAGATGGTTTCTTTAAACAAGTTTGAGTGATGACCAGGATTTGGAAAGTTGAGTTGGGCTGATGCTGGAAAAGAAATGAAGAGGGTGAATCTGAGGAGAGGTGATGTCTACAGATTGCAGCCTGGCTCAGTTTTCTTTCTGCAAAGCAACCTAGAAACTGAGCGAGAGAAGCTAAGGGTTTATGCTATATTCTCTAATACAGATGACGATGTATACGTAAGAGAATCTTTAAAACCTTACTTTTTAGTTGCATGAACTAATTTCACGAGAATATTGTTTAGTTAATTGGTGAATTTGGTGTCACTACTATAGGAGCCATCGGTTGGAGCATATTCTAGCATCAGTGACCTGATCCTTGGGTTTGACAAGAAGCTTCTGCAATCAGCTTTTAAGGTTTAGATGCTATCTAGAATTTGTCAAATATTAGTTATGAAAATTTTCAGTCAAAGACCTGCTTCAAATTGGTGACTGTAGATCTCTGAAGATGTAATGGAAGAATTAGCAAGTGCAGCGAGACCAGAAGGCATAGTGCACGCAGCAGCAGCGGCTAAGAAGAAGTCAATATTCTGGGAACTAGAATCTCGATTACTGCAAGCTCTTGCAGTTAGTAGCAAGTCCTACAATGGGAAAAGCAAGACAGCCAAGACATTCAACATGGAAGATGCTGACCCAGATTTTGAGAATTGTAATGGAAAGAGTCTGATAGTTGGCAATGCTAACTTAAAACTACTAAGAGGCTCCAATATTGGAGTTTTAATGGTGAACTTGACAAAGGTAAAAATCTATCTCGCATTCGTTGTTCATGTAGTCAGTTCAAAGCTGCTGGTGAGACTCAAGAAGTACTTCCAACTTAGTCATTTGAAGTTATTACAGAACATAGTGACAGCCCAATTTGTGGACTTTAATTTCAGGGGTCGATGATGGGACCACATTGGAATCCAATGGCTACTGAGATAGCCATTGTGCTACATGGGCAAGGGATGGTTCGGATTGTTTGTGCTAGCAATGCAAAGGACTCGGAGTGCAAAAGTACGAGGTTTAAAGTGAAGGAAGGAGATGTTTTCCTGGTTCCCAGGTTCCATCCTATGGCTCAGATGTCTTTCAACAATGATTCTTTCATCTTCATGGGGTTCACTACAACAACAAGGAAGAACTACCCACAATTTCTGGCAGGGAAGCAATCAGTTCTTCAAACTTTGAACAAAGACGTATTGGCTGTGTCCTTCAATGTCAGCAACACTACAATTGATCATATTGTAAGTGCTCAGACAGAGTCAATCATATTGGACTGCACTTCATGCGCTGAGGAAGAGGAGATCATAATGCAGAAGGAAATTGAAAGGAAAAAAGACGAGGAGGAAGCCAGAAAGAGAGAAGAAGAGAGAAGGAGGGAGGAGGAAGAGAGAAAGAGGGAGGAAGAGGAAGCTCGAAGAAGAGAAGAAGAAGAGGAAGCTAGAAAGAGAGAAGAAGAGGAAGCTAGAAAGAGAGAAAAAGAAGAGAGGGAAAGAGAAGAAGAGGAAGCTCGAAGAAGAGAAGAGGGGGAAGCTCGAAGAAGAGAAGAAGAGAAGAGGGAGAGAGAAGAAGAGGAAGCTAGAAAGAGAGAAGAGGAGGAAGCTCAAAGAAGAGAAGAAGAGGAGAGGGAAAGAGAAGAAGAGGAAGCTAGAAAGAGAGAAGAGGAGGAAGCACGAAGAAGAAAAGAAGAGAGGGAAACAGAAGAAGAGGAAGAAGAGGAGAGGGAAACAGAAGAAGCAAAAAAGAGGCAGCAAAAGGAAAGAAAGAGAAGAGAAGTAGAAGCAAAGAGAGAGGAAGAGGAAGCAAGGAGACAAGAAGAAGAAAGGCAGAGGAGACAGGGGGAAGAAGAAGAAGCAAGAAAGGAAAGAGAAGGGAAACCGGCAGGAGAGAAGAGTGAGAGAGAAGAATCACAAGAGGGTCAGAAAGAAAAAACCAGGGAAGAAGTCGCAGGGCATGGAGGAGTTGAGGGTGGTGAAGGAATGAGATTTTTGCGAAAAGTTGGTATATTTTAGGAGACAAGATCCTCTGTCTAGTTTATTCTGTCTTATTCTGTCCCATGAAATCTCAGTCATTTATTTTGCAGGACCCACGCGCAATTTACGCGGATCCCATATAAATAAATGGCTGAGATTCATTGGACAGAATAAGACACCATAATATTGGTCAGGAGATCTGGACTCATATTTTAGTTGTTCTCAAGTTCCTGGTCCTTGCCGATAAAATTTGATGCTTACTTAGCCATTGTTCTTTCTGTTCAATTAGACTTTTCTATGACGTTTTCTTAATGAATTCAATAGTTTCTTATGCATAATTTCTTTGTTGTCTTGTCAATACATTACGACTAATTGTGCTGTGCAGTTTAAAAATCATAAAATTGAACTATAAAAATAGTAACAACGAGTTCCATAAAATTACAATAAAATTATTCTGACTCGACTGTAACGGAATATTTACGAAATTTTTTTCGTAACTTTTGATTTTTTGAAAATCAAGATCTCTTTTTTATCTTGTCGTATCCTTCGAATCGTTTCTAAAACTGATTCGTTTCAACCATTATAGTCGTACAAATGTTTGATTTTTAATGGTATCCACAAAATAAGTTGAGAGAACTCTGTAACTCTTACAGAGAGGGTTAAGCAAGAAGTGCTAGCTTTATAGAGCTTAAGTCTATTTATAATAAGCTTTGGATGCTTTATTAATTTAATTGAAATTAAATTATAATTTCAATTAAACTTTAATTAGAAATACAAATAATTCTTATTAAATACCAATTATACCCAAATAAGATTCAATATCTCATATTGATCTTTATTTATTAAATATATCATATTTAATCATAAAATTTCTCAAATTTTATAATTTCTATATGTGAGGCTCATTAGGTTCTTAAATATGTTGGCAATGACTATAAATTACAATTAGAATTCATAATTAGAATTAGATAAATTAAAACTTCTTTTTATTTATTTTTAATTCTCTAATTAAATGATTGATAATCATAGATCAAGATTGGCGTCCAACAATACATTATGACCAACCAAATATTTAAGAATGTCAAAGTGGTTTTGACTAACTTTTCTGTACATGATTTTTCCATATAATACAATTCTTTCATCATACGATGTTTAGATTAGACATATAGCATGAAATTAATGTCTACTCTATTTTGAGTCTAATCATATTAGTTCTCCGCCATCAACTATCGATTCAATTAATAACATTTTTAAGTTTTTACAAAACGTCATTATGCCTTAGCTAAGGATTTCCTAAATCACCAAGGATTTCCTGAATCAATACTAATCGAGAATAACAAAACATTCTCCCTAATTATTTTATAGTGATGAATCCTCTCTCGATCACTTAACTACCTCTATATAGTTCATGCTATATCCAATGATTACCAATTAAATGACTCATGATTAAATATATCATAAATAGCATCAAAACATAGCAATTCCTATACAAGATAACTTTGGTGACCTCAAATCAAATGATCACTTATACAATCATCACAATAAGAATTCGATAGATATACAAGTAATGCTCCAAATGGATTTCTCATGTCAGGTCTGTTCAGTGAACTTGTTCTTTAACAAGCACCCACACGTTTATTTAAGTATTTCTATACTTTAGCCAATAAGATCGATTACTTTCTTCATAAGGAAAAAATATGTGATAGTTTTTTTCATTCTATTAATGTCCAATCTTAATATAACAATAACTAAGAACATTTAGGAATAATACATAAATGCAATATGAATATAATAATTATAATCTCATTATAATTTTATTTGTAATGTACAATTTTCTCATGGACTTTATCATCTATATCTAAACATATATAAGATAAAGAATGCCTTTAAATAATTTATCACTAAACTACAACCAAAGCGATTAACTGTAGGGCATAAACCAACAATCTCCCACTTGCGCTAAGCCAATCATTTAAATATCTCATACCATATCACCATATGATGATTATTCTACTACTAAAATAGTAGCTTAATGAGAGAATTCTACAAGATTCTCTATAATGAGCACTTGCTTAAATCTTACAACTCCCATCTTAATATCATCATAATTAAGAAAAATTGCCCAAATACATCATTGGATCTTTAATGAGACCTTAGCTCTTTTTGCATGCCTAATGGCTTTAATGTTCTATAGTACATTGCTATCTTGAACAATGCAATAAACTATATCAAGTTCGCTAATGAACGTATTGATCCATATATCCTTGTATGTAACTTTATGATTCTCGTTATGTTAGTTTAACCAACATGGCATAAAAGGATTGTCTTGGTTATTCAACTTTTTGTTCTTGCTATTTGTATTAAGAGTAAGTCTCCTTTGATCCAATACATATACAAACTATTTGCATAAACTTGGATTAACTATTTTTACTTAACAATCTATTTCTTATCATGCTTTGAACATTACAATAATATTGAATCAAAATTCAGTATCAAATACACATAAGCATGAACTAGAAAATCATATGATCTTTATCATATCACATATAGGTGGGAAAAATAATGCAATCATTTTCTTCTAATAAAAACTATTATCATACTATAGTAAAGCCTTTAATTGTAGTCATCAATCATACTTTAAGTAGGTTAAATTAAATGGAATAATTCTAATAAGGTACTATACCTTTTAGCGCTACTAAATGCAACCTCTTGCATTTTGCTATCATGGTGCTGACATCTTGCATGTTGTCTTCAAAGTTTATAAGACATTAGTCAACTCAAAATGTTAATACATTTTGTCATCTATATGATTTTGACATATCTCTAAAACTTTGACACCGAATCCTCAACAGATATTATACCATAATAACATAATGGACATACAATTCTATCTAACTTTTGAGAACTCTTATCAAACATATCCTGTGTCCAAGAACTTGAGTTCATTAACTTAGTATCAACTATACTAAATAAGGGAAATTTCACTAAGAACAAAATATAAGTGTAAGATAAACAAGTAATTAATTATATGTCATGACTACGAAATAAGATTAGGACTTTAATCATGCATTTGGTCACTCCCATTATTTTATTCGAAATAATAGCTCTCACTACTATTCGGAAAGATTATTCTAATCTCTCTAGTAGGCTAAGATCCTATTCAAATATAGTTATTGTCGAACAAATCAACTAGACCTAAATTAGGTAGAAAATAACTTTATTAACCACATCTCATGTGACTCTTAGATCTATTAGGTGACAACTCTTGCCAAAACATATCTAATATGTTATTCCTAAACCTGCCTCTAAATTCATATGATCATGAGTTTGTTCATTCAAATAAGACAAATTTAGTTAAGTAGAACCTATTATCATACAACTAAGCATGTTTGTGTTAAAGTGGCATTGAGTTTGCTTAACAAGCCTATAAACAAAACCTTGGTTTATTCTTATAATAATGAAAGGCAACAATCACATCCTTAATGTGTACTTAATATTGTAACAAGGGATTTTAATTTCATTTGTCTCAACAATCACAACATTGCATGTAAAATATCACATATATAAAAGGTATAATTTAACATGCATCTAATGTATAAATCAACCATATAAATAAAGTATGCAACTTATAAACTCATAATCAAATTATATGTATAAAGATCAAGCTTTGTTTGATTCTAGTTATTGATCTTCATAATCTAAAATAACATTTCCAATTCCTTGGAAAAACGATTAATTCCTAAATAAATTAAATTCTTATTCCAAATAGAAATTTAATTTGATTTGAAAACATAATTTCAAATCAAATTGGAAACTATTTCCAATTTATATTGACTCCTTTAACACAATTTAATTGAAAACAATTTTCAATAAATTATTCTTCTTACTCATTATAATTTAGAAAATTTTCTTTTTCAAAATTATATAAGTAATACTTTTCAATTTAATTAGAAAACTATTTCTATTCTAATTTGAAATTATTATTTCTAATCTCATTAGAAAATTAATATTTCTAATCTCATTAGAAATTATTTTTCCTTAATTAGAAATCCATTTTCTAATATTAAAAGAAAAATATTTTCAAAATTAAATAAACTACTTTTTCTAAAACTTAAGAAAATTATTATTCATAAATAAAGAAGCAATTTCCAAATAAATTAAATAATAATTCTCTAAAAAATTATAAATTTAATTGATCTCAATCCTATTCAAATACATAAATTTAATTAAGACACATCTTTCTTAATTATTTCATAAAACTATTTTCTTAAGTTTAAGGAGTCTAATTAATTTCAATTTAATTGAAAATAATTAATTGTAATTTTAGAAACTATTTTTCTAATTAATTAATTTCAATGTAATTGAAACTAATTAATTCTAATACATTGAAATTAATTAATTCTAATTTAAGAAACTATTTTTCTAAAATTAATTAGGAATCAATTTAATTATTAATTTTATCCTTATTAAGAAAAATAATTAATTTAATTTTGGAATTGACTTTAAATTTAAAACTCTTTTAAATTTATGTTTAGATAGAAATTTACTAAGATTACGTTAATCTTAAAACCAAATAAGACTTGTTATTGGTTTAGGTTACTTTAACCTTGTAACCAAATAACACAAATCCTACCTTAGGCTCCAAACGCCATTTATTTCACTCTTAAAATAAGCATATTCCAGACCTAGGATAAGCTTTTTCAAAATAGCCAAACACACCCCTTATTTTAAAGATAACCCTAAAATCATAAAATGGAAAAACTAGCAATCAAGACCTGTTGCCCGCTGCCATCATCAACTAAAACATGCGAGGGAAAATGTATAGCGTGTGCACTATACGCGCCAATAGCTCCTGTCATAGTTGTTGTCTTTTAACATCGAGTGTGTGTATCACATACACTCAATGTTTCTTCTCCTTCGTCGCCATTCTCCCAACCTCCCGTCATTCAACTATGGCCTCCCTCACCTCTTTAGTTGGCCGCACTTCTGCTACTTCTATGTATGGGCGTTATTAGCGCGTGCTACTAGCAAATCAACCATCACCAGCGGCGATCCAAAAAGTAGCCGATGTACACATAGAAATATACCAAAATCACAGGGACCAGTAATACACATCCAATTTTTCAGAACAAAACCCAAACAACTCCTTCAACAAAATCCACAACAATCTAGGTTCACACATGCAGTAGGCTTATTACAGTCACCAATAGTTAGCAATTTCACCAACAATAAAAGGAACAATCTGGGTATTAATATGAAATTTAAGCAATCACAAGCAAATCAGTGTAGGTTCTTATTCGAAAGAAAAAACCCATATTTATAGAAAAGGTAGAACAACATATGCTAAATCCATGATAAGATCTCAGCTTGACTAAGTATTTGATATTATCTCCTACGTTTTAGATTTATTATTGTACTTAAATATTAAAATTAATGTTTTTTTTGTTTTAGGAGATAAAAAAGTAAAGATTGCATCAAATTGAGATTCTATTGATAATAATGACAAATTTTGAATAAAGTGAACAGATTGATACAGTGGATAAGGCTGATCACTTGAAGAGTTGGAATTCGATTAGAAGACTTCGCCTTATCCTTATCATGAAGGAGTTTGATTTTGAATTCATTTTAGATAGACATCTTTACATGTTGGAGTTAGAAATTAGAAAACCTTATAAAAAAGACGTTTCTCACAACAAAAAAGGGTTCTCTCTTTCTACATTTTTAGTAATTCTTAGTCTTTCTTCTATTTTTATTATTGGAGTGAAAGTCATGTGTGGTTAAACTCATCGTTTTGATTCAAGGGGATTCAATACTCTAATTGTAAACTTGTGAGGTTTTATGTTCTCAACTTTTATTCACATTTTAATTCAAGTATTTCTTATTTTGAGTTCTCATATTTCATGAATGATTGATATTCAATTAATCTAATAATTTAATTTAATATTGATTATTCTATTGCTATCTTAGAATTCAATGATCTGTAATTGTCATGAAGAAATGGGACAAGTAGCAAACAGGTTATTTATGAATTTTCGTATTTAACTTATGATAGACAAGAAAACTAAACTGAATAATGGCAGCAATTTTGATTATTTAATTTAGGGTTTAGTCTTTTTCACGGAGCTTATAGCTATCATTTACCTTATATGGAATGCTATCACACCCGGTCAATGGATGATAAATTTTGATTTGGATGCTGGGCTTGAACCAATTAATTTAGGAAAATTTGAGACTTATTACAATTATCCTAATATGTTTCGAACTAATTGCTTGAATTATGAAAATATTCTTTTTAAATCAATGATCAATGTTACAATTAAATGAGATCTTTCCCTTGAATTGGAGTTTAGTAATCTTGACTTTCTCGTATTTAAATTTAGTTGATTTAATTTATTTTTGCTTTATTTTTAGTTAATCAGTTTCTTAATCAAAAACTCCCATTTAATTTTATTGTTTCAAATTAAGAAATCAGCGTTCAATTCTCTAGGGATTTGACCTAGTTGCACGACTACTACAAAATTTTGGAGAATCAGTATTATTTTGAGAGTTTCAACAACCTGACCAAAATTTGGCGCCATTGTCAGGAACTATTTCAAGTTTCTTAATTTCTTTGTGTTTTTATTTGTATAGTTACTACTAACCTCTTATCTTGTATGACTCGTGTTTCTCATATAGGTAAAGTGCAATATAATCCAAAAAATTGAGAAGACCATGCGTCGTTTGAGAAAAGAGACTAAGCAAGGAAGTGGTCATTCACCCTCAGACATGGGAATTGAAGTAGATCTAACAATTGGTAAAGACTCTAATTTTCAAGAAACGAACGAAAAGATGGCAAATTTCAACCTGAGACCGTTGAGGGAGTTAGCAACACCAAATTTGAATCAACAATCTTTATGCATTCAATTTCTAAATATTGAGGTAGATTTCAAATTGAAATCTGGTTTAATTCGCTTACTACCTATTTTTCGTGGTCTTCCAAATGAAGATCCGTATAAACACTTGAAAGAATTTCATATTGTCTATTTTGAAATGAAGCCATAAGGGGTGACAGAAGAATAAATTAATCTTAGGGCCTTTCTATTCTCATTGAAAGATAATGCAAAAGATTGGCTATACTATCTTACCCCTAATTCGATGGCAACGTGGAATGACATGAAAAGAATGTTTCTGAAGAAGTTTTTTCCTATATCAAGAGCGGAAAATATCAAAAAGGAGATATGTGGGATAAGACAAATTACAAGTAGAAACATTATATGAATACTGGGAAAGGTTTAAGGAGCTATGTGCAAGTTGTGCACATCATCAGATTCTCGATCAACTTCTAATTTAATACTTTTATGAACGAATATTGTCAATGGATCGAAGTATGGCCGATGTAGCTAGTGGAGGAGCTTCGGTAAACAAAACACCTAAGGTAGCCAGACAGTTGATATCAATTATAGCCGAACATTCTCAATAGTTTGGGATAAGGATGGATGGAGCTATTAAGCGTGTGAATGAGGTAAGTAACACACACCTTGAGGATAAATTTTTTTATTTAACCACTCTAGTTCGTCAAATGGTTGTAGGTCAATTACAATCGGCAAACGTGTGCGGAATATGCTCATTCCCTGGATATCTTACGGATATTTGCCCTACATTGTAACAAGACTCTCTTTAAGAAGCTAACGCAATAGGGAGCTTTCCTCGTCAACCTCAATGAAAGTATGACCTTTCTTCCAATTATTACAATCCAGGATAGAGAGATCATCCAAACTTAAGCTATAGAAATCAAGGAGGCCAACAACGATATCAACTTTAAAATTTTAATAAACATCCTCAAGTTCCTGCATATGCTCAACCTTAATCTTCAAATTCAGGTATATCTTTAGATGAAATTATTAAGGCGCTTGCTAATAATACTCAACAATTTCAACAAGAAATAAGGGCAAGCCTACAAAACATGGGAAATCATATCACTCAATTATCCACCTTGATAAGTAAATGGGAAGTGCAAGCATCGGGGAAATTACCTTCCCAAATGGTGGAAAATCCTAAGGACAATGTGACTGCAATGACTTTGAGAAGTGGTAAGGAAATTCAATATGGAACTTCTTTACCAATGGAGGAAGAAAATCACAATGATGTAGAAAAACAGGAAGAAATTTCTACTAAATAATCAACAAAGGTAATAAAAAATGATTCATCTTTATTAATATCAATTAATGCACATTTACCTCCTTTTCCTAGCAGGTTGATTAAACTAAAAGATGATGAATATGAAAGAAAGATCTTCGAAACCTTCAAAAAGGTGGAAATCAATATACCACTTCTGGAAGTCATCAAACAAGTTCCAAAATATTCAAAATTTTTAAAGGAGTTGTGCATAAATAAAAGGAAACTGAAGGACAAGGAGAGAATAATTTTGCGTAAGAATGTATTAGTTGTGATAAATAGGAGATTACTGGCAAAATGCAAAGATCCAGGTATGTTTACACTTTCGCGTGTTATTAATAATAGAAAAATTGAGTGTGTCATGCTAGACTTAGTTGCATCTATTAATGTCATGCCATACTCAATTTATCGAGCTTTAAATCTAAATTCTTTGCAAGAAACTAATGTGATTATTCAACTAGTTGATCGTTCATATATCTACCCTGTTGGAGTTATTGAGGATGTTTTAGTCCAAGTTAATGGTTTGGTATTTCTAGTGAATTTTTACATCTTGAAAATGGATGGAGATAGTGTGGAACATTCGGCTGCAATTTTATTAGGTAGGTCATTTATGAAGACGGCTAAAATGATAATCAATGTTCACGAGGGTACTCTTTCCGTATAGTTTAATGGAGAAATAGTAAAGTCCAACATTTCTGAAGCAATGAAGTACTCGAATGATTTTCAATCTGCTTACCATATGGATATTGTGGATTCATTTTTGCAGGAAATGTTTAAAAAAGAGATTGTTGAAGATAAGTTAGACAGTAACGCTAAATTAGAAGTGAACGAGCAAATTTATGAAAGTTGTGAAGTTGTAAATCATTGTCAACAATGCTCATAGATTTAGAAACTTTAAATGATAAAGTTACTATAACTCACAAGAAAATCTTACCTTCTATTTTGCAGGCTTTGAAGAAAGAATTAAAGGTGTTACTTGATCGCCTAAAGTACGTCTATTTAGGTGATGGAAAGCCATTATCCACAATCATTATAAAAAGGTTGACTAAAGAGCAAGAGGAAGGGCTAATGACACTACTGAAGAAGTACAAAACTTCAATTATATAGAAGTTTGGGAAGAACCTACCATGTCGAGTATAACGACGTTAAACAATTGCACTTTTCGGGAGGCAAGCCAAAATATGATAGTTTTATTTTATTTTATTTTATTTTAGTTCTTTTTAGGATGCATTTGTTTGTTTCTAAAACATAGATTATTGGAAAATAAAAAAATTCCAGACTACTAAACCTCATAAGGCTAGATCTCACCTTATGTGATTTAGTGTTCTAGAATGAGGATCTTAAAATTTCAAACTACTAAACCTCATATGGCGAGATCTCACCTTATGTTATTTAATGCTCTAGAATGAGGATCTTAAAATTTCAGACTACTAAATCTCATAAGGTGAGATCTCGCCTTATATAATTTAATATTCTCGATTGATACTCTAATATTCAAAAATAAAAATAAAAAATAAAAATCATATATTTTTTTATTATTTCCATTTTAAACTTTATTTATTTATTATAAAAATTAAAATTTTTCTTTATTATTTCCCTTTTTTACTTTATCAATATTAAAAAACAAAAACAAAACAAAACCAACAGACTAAACCAACATCCCTCAACAACACCCAGTCTCACCACCTCTCTACCACACACGCATGCAATCCACCCCCTCCCAACGCCAGTAGTAAACCCACCAGCACACACACAGCACGCCACCTATTGCCGCAGTCTCACTCCCGCAGCTCTTCGCCAACAGTAACACCACACACACCAAACACAACCCTCCAACCCGCGCAGCTCTCTTCCACTCACACTCCCATGTCACCGGCACATACGCAGCCCTCTCCACTATACAACACTCATGCAGTAGTCTCCCACATAAGCCTCCAATACACGTAGCAATCCTCCTCCCTAACGCACCTACAAGCTCTCCTTCCACCCATGAAGCACGCACACTAGAGAACTCTGCAGGACCTCACGCAAACATCTTCTCCCACCCACACCACAGTAACAACGTAGTCCAACTCATTACTGCTTGAGCTTCAAATAACAATGCCATAACACCACAAATTAGCAACTCTTCTCTACCATTTACCAGCCCATGCCTCATTTATTTATTTATGTTTTAAAATTTTTTAATTTTAATTTTTATTGTGTTTTAATTATTTTTATTCTTATTAATTACTTTTAGTTTATCTTTCTTTTAGTTTAATTATTTTTCAAGTGAGTTTTGATTTAAGTTGATACTTGTGTGGATAAGTTTGTATGATTCCCTTCAATTTATTTAGCCAAAAGTTCCTTTTGTCATACCTTTTCTAAGCCACATTACAACCCTTATAAAGCCCATTTGATTTATATATTAGGCTCATTTTGTTTAGTGGTGGAGATATGATTCTTGAGCAAGCTTATGGAAATAACTCGCTATGTTTTGATTTGAGAGCTTAATGAACCCTAAACACTTTGAGCATATAGAGTTAAATCTATGTGAGGGTGTCAAGTCTTGTTCATTTGATTTTGATGGAATTAATGAGATGCTATGTTTTAACAATGTGTCCTATAAGTGCTTATTCTCTCGACTGTTATTTTATCTTAACTCTTAAATGTGAATTAGCTTTTGGATATTTTTGGATGACATGAAAAGAGATAAGAGGTTATTGTGAAGATGATTAATATATTGAATTGATGTATGCTTGAGGACAAGCATGAGTCCGGTGTGGGAAAATTTGATAAGATCTCATCTTGACTAATTATCTGATATTATCTCCTTTGTTTTAGATTTATTTTTGTGCTTAAATGTTAAAATTAATGTTTGTTTTGTTTTAGGAGATAAGAGATTGCATCAAATTGGGACTCTATTGATAAATAATGACAAATTTTGGATAAGGTGAAAAGATTGATGCAGTGGATAAGGCTGATCACTTGAAGAGTTGGAATTCGATTAGAAGACTTCGCCTTATCCTTATCATAAAGGAGTTTGACTTTGAATTTGTTTAGATAGACATCTTTACAAGTTAGAGTTAGATTAGGATTAGATTAGAAAACCCCATAAAAAGGACGTCTCTCTTTCTACGTTTTTAGCAATTCTTAGTCTTTTTTCTATTTTTATTATTGGAGCAAAAGCCATGTGTGGCTAAACTCATCGTTCTAATTCAAGGGGATTCAATACTCTAATTATAAACTTGTGAGGTTTTGTATTATCAACTTTTATTCACATTTTAATTTAAGTATTTCTTGTTTTGAGTTCTCATATTTCATGAATGATTGATATTCGATTAGTCTGACAATTTAATTTAATATTGATTATTATATTGCTATCTAAGAATTCAATGATCCGTAATTGTCATGAAGGAATGGTTTAAGTAGCAAATAGGTTATTTATGAATTTTAATATTTAACTTATGATAGACAAGAAAACTAAATTGAATAGTTGCAGCTATTTCGATTATTTAATTCAGGGTTTAGTATTTTTACGGAGCTTACTACTATCATTTATCTGATATGGAATGCTATCACACCCAGTCAATGGATGATAAGTTTTTGTTTGGATGTTGGGTTTAAACCAATTAATTTAGAGACTTAGTAGGGCCATCCTAATATGTTTCAAACTAATTGCTTGAATCATGAAAATATTCTTTTTAAACCAATGATCAATGTTACAATTAGATGAGATCTTTCCCTTGAATTGGAGTTTGATAATATTTAATTTTATTACTTGAAATTAGTTTAGTTCTCTAAGGATTCGACCTGGTTCCACGTCTACTACAAAAGTTTGGAGAATGGGTATTATTTTAGGGGCTTCGACAACCCGAGCAATCCAGAACGCACGCAATGAGTTTCTCAAAGCCAATTTATTTTTTTTGAAAAATTATCTTCCACGTTCAAATCACATTCGACACAACCGCAATCATCCAGCCACTAATAATTGTGACAATTTTAGCCTTCTCCAAGACTTAAAACAACCAAAAACAAAAAACGCAATTAGAAAAACGCATAACACCAACACACGAAACACAAGCAACACAAAAATCGCAACAACCAACAAATCATTGATTTTTAGTTTTGTCTTCTTGTTTTCTAGATTTGGGTTTTCTGGATTTCTCTAGCCACAAAACACAACGATCGAGCCTTCTCCAAGGCTCAAGTGAAACCAAACACAAAATTCAACCTTGTAGATAAAGGGCAATGCATTTTTAAGGATGCACACACACCTTATTCAATTTCCAGTAGTAGTTTTCTAGATTTTGAGTACTAGTTTCGGGTATTTAAATTTGAAATTTTTCAGATTTCATTAAACAGAGTTTCATAAACTAGTTCTCAGGGTTCAAAACGTACGCAAATTTAATTTTTAGAAACAAAAGCAAACAATGGATACAAAAACAAGGCTTAAAACAAATTTCCAAAAAATGCAATAACTAGAATAAAGGCAATGAATCAGATCATATCTGATTTTTTACAATTCCAAATTTTTGATCAATAACAATGAAATATATTTTAATCAAATTATAGAAATAAAATTTGGCTCCGATACCACTGTTGGAAAACCAAGTCGGAATCTGATCTTGCCCATAGCAGAATATTTACGAAACTTTTGATTTCCCGAAAACCAAAATCTCTTTAATTCTATAAAATGATTAATACAAATCATAATAAAGTGAAAACTTAATTTCGTACCTTATTCTGAAGCTTGATCTTTATCGTTGTATCACTCGAACTGTTTCCAAAACTAATATGTCTCAACCACCATAGCCGCATAAATAGCGGATATGAAAACAAGGCTTAAAACAAATTTCCAAAAAACACAATAACTAGAATAAAGGTGATGAATCAAATTAGATCTTATTTTTACAATTCCAAATTTTTTATCAATAATAATAACATATGTTCTAATCAAATTATAGAAATAAAATTTGGCTCTGATACCACTGTTAGAAAACCAGGTCGGAATCTGATCCTGACCGCAGCAGAATATTTACGGAACTTTTTTGTAACTTTTGATTCCACGAAAACCAAGATCTTTTTAATTCTATAAAATGATTAACATAAGTCATAATAAAGCAAAAACTTAATTCGTACTTTATTTCGAAGCTTGATCTTTATCTTGTCATATTCCTCGAACCATTTTCGAAACTGATTCGTCACAACTACCATAGCCGTACAAATGTCCGACCTCTAACGGTATCTACAGAATGGGTTGAGAGAACTATATAATTCTTACAGAGAGGGTTAAGCAAGTAGTGATAGCTCCATATAGCTTAAGCCTATTTATAATAAACTTTGGACGTTTTAGTAATTTAATTGAAATTAAATTCTAATTTTAATTAAAATTACAAATAATTCTTATTAAATACCAATTATGCTCAAATAAGATTTAATATCTCGTATTAATTCTTATTTATTAAATATATCATATTTAATCATAAAATTTCTCAAATCTTATAATCAAGTCCAACTTGATTAAAATAGCTTTGCTCTCTACAACACATTCTATATTTGAAACCCATTAGGTTTTCAAATATATTGGCTATGATTATAAATTATAATTATAATTCACAATTAAAATTTGAAAAATTATAACTTCTTTTAATTTATCTTTAATTTTCTAATTAAACGATTTATAATCATAGATCAAGATTGGCGTCTAGCAACACATCATAACTACCCAAATATTTAAGAATGTTAAAGTGATTTTGACTAACCTTTCCGTGCATAAGTTTTTTGTATAATTCAATCTTTCATCATACAATGTTTTGATTAAATATAGAGTATGAAATTAATATCTACTCTATTTTAAGTCTAATCATATTAGTTCTTTGCCATCAACCATCGATTCAATTAATGACATTTATAAACTATTTCTAAAACATCATTATGCCTTGACCAAGGATTTCCTGAATCAATACTAATTGAGAGCAACCGAAAATTTTTCTTAATTACTTTAAGGTGATGAATCCTATCTTGATCACTCAACAACCTCCATATTGTTCATGCTACATCCAATGACTACTAATTAAACAACTCATGATTAAATATATCATAAGTAGTATCAAAACATAGTAATCACTATATAAGATAAGTTTGATGACTTCAAGTCAAATGATCACTTATACAATCATCACAACAAGAATTCCATAGAGATAGAAGTAATGCTCCAAATGGATTTCTCATTTAAGGTCTATTTAGTGAACTTGTTCTCTAACAAACAACCACACGTTTATTTAAGTATCTCTATACTTTAGCCTATGAGATTGATTGCTTCCTTCATAAGTAAAAACAAAATGTGTGCTAGTTTTTTTACGTTCTATTAATGTCTAATCTTAATAGAACAATGATTAGGAATATTTAGGAATAATACATAAATAAAATATGAATATAATAATTATATTTTCATTTGTGATGTACAATTATCTCATGGATTTTATCATATACATTTAAACATGTATAAGATAAAGTGTAACATCCCACTTCCATAGATTATACACCCAAACATCCATATGACATTCAAGTGGATATCTTATGACAATGGTATGTTAAAGCAAACATAATCTCTTAAATGGCATCATAAAGAATATACAATACTTAAAAACCTTGGTTTTACAAATAATGAGAGAGAAATAGTTGTATGCCACGTTCAGTAAATGTGAATTTTGGCTTGATCAAGTAGTATTCTTGGGTCATATTATATTTGGACAAGGCATACAGGTAGACTTGAAGAAAATAGAAGCAGTGTTGAAGTGGGAAGCTCCAAAGAATGTGATTGAGATTTGGAGTTTTCTTGGATTAGCTGGTTATTACAAAAGGTTTGTTGAGGGGCTTTTACTGATCTCAACCCCTTTAACAAAACTTCTGAGGAAAAATGTGCCTTTCAGATGGAATGGTAATTGTTAGAGGATTTTTTGGTAGCTAAAGCATCGGTTAACTACAGCACTAGTATTAGCTATTCTATCTTGATATGGAGGATATGTTATGTACAGTGATGCTTGACACCAGAGGTTAGGATGTGTACTGATGCAATATGGTAGGGTAAGTGTCTCAATACTCTTATATGTCCCTATGGATTTCAAACTATGTTTTGATACCAAAATTGTAACATCCCACTACCATAAAGTATATACCCAAACATCCAGGGGACATGCAAGTGCATATCCCATGACAATGGTATGTTAGAGCAAACATAATCTCTTAAATGATATCATAAAGAATATACAATACTTAAAAACCTCAACACTTCGTTTCATTCATTAGCAAAAGTTTACACTGTATTCATTGAATCAAATATTTACAATCCTTATACAAAAGTTTACATGACAAAGAAATAAAAAAATACAAACTATAACTCTTCTGATATCAACTGACAGACTGTTGAGCCATATATTAATCCAAAATATTCCTCTAGACAAATTCTAGGAACATAGATAAAATACAGGGATGTAAGGAGGAGAGAGTTTCGGTGGTGTAAGAAGAAGAAAGAAGAAGAAATGAGCATAAACAAAAATCTCTCTTGCATAAATGTAACACCTTTGATGCTAGGTGTGTCCTTTGTACATTGGCATTTGTCACTTTTGCATGCAGTCCATTTATCCTATATATATGCTGCCACATGTCTCACTTATAGTAGGCCATTTGTCACTTAAGCACAACTTCCATTTGCCAACTAATTACTAGTCCATTTATCACCAATTTAAATATGTCAAATATCACTCAATTATAGGCTAAATCATCCAAAATTTTCATGCATCAATTTATCCTACCACTTGGCATTTGTCATAGTCCAAATGTATATTTAACCATCAATTTCCTAATCCATAACATTAATTCCAATTTACTAATTGAAGTCTAATCATACCAAAATTCAAGATATATTAATTTATAATTCACATCATGATCACTTAACACTTTTCATATCTTGGAATAAGTCAATTGAGTGCATATGCTAACTTGTAATGTGCATAAATATTAATTCGTGTATGAATGCTAATGTTATACATATATATGCAATATTTAATCTAGGGTTAAACCCTAAGCATATTTCAAAAAATGAGATATTACATAAAGAATGCTTTTAAATAATTTATCACTAAATTACAACCAAAGCGATTAGTTGTAGGCCATAAACTAACACCAACCGAGTACAAACTGGCCAGCATTTACTTCAAGTCTTCAAGGAAAAGACTGACTGAGCTTCAAATATGATGAGCAAATTAAGTTTGTTTCATTTGAGTTATTCTTCCAAGAATATATGGGCAATCGTCTGACTCTGTTTTAGAGGTATCAAATTTGAAACAAGAATTTGGTCCTTATTGGGCCATTATGACAAATCTTGTAATAAGCCTAAAAGGATTTGCTAGCGTTCCTTTCTATCTGGGTTTTGCCTACTCAACAACTAAAGGGGAAGATCTTTAAGCTCCTATTGTACAAGGATAAAATACTACTTAGCTTTCTAAATCAATGCTACTAATCATTTGTGGCTACACAAATTAGTCTTAATACCGTTAAAAGCAAGAAGAAGAGAAGACACGAGTGCTTAGACCAAAAAATTTAGTAAGCTATAAATGTTAGGAACGAATCATCTGTTTCTATTAATCTGTTCTTAGTCTATTTTATGAGCATCCATTCATTTAATAAATAGGACTCACAGAAAGTAAATAGATAGATGCTCATAGAATAGGATAAAGAATAGGGTAATAGGAATAGGTAATTTGAACCCATAAATGCTAGTTCTCTATTATTGCAACACAATCTAGCTGTTCCTTTGCTATTGGGGAACAAATTTTATGTTCCTTAAATCTAATTTCAACCTTATTCTATCAATTTTTATCCACATGTGAGTTGAAATTGAGTTACTGGTAGAGGATTCCATCTATTATCATTTTCAATGTCTACGGGTACCTATTGACACTGAAACACTCATCATATATTTGAATTTTGAAACACAACTTCTCTGGCTCAAACTCTCACTAATCTAATATATTTATTGACTTAGACCAGTTTTTTTATGGTGAAAGATAGTAGTCAATTCTAAAAGGATTCGGAATTATTATTATTAATTATTCAAATTATTTTAGAAATATTATATAATATTGGGAAATAATCTTTTTGCTTAATTTACATTAATTATTTTAGTATAATTCATTATTAATGGTTCTGCCGGATTCTGGCGGAACTGTGCATTGCCGTTTGGATCCATGGGATCGATGGCTTCTCGTCGAGCTTCTGTGTTGGAGTACCTGCAAAACAAAGAAGGCACGTCGGGGGTTGGTTCCCGATTAGCCCCTCCGACGCTCAAGTCAGTCTTTTGGTGAAGGTGTGGCTGCGGAATGCAGAAAAAGCTAGGTTATGATT
>JANIPM010010589.1:0-22004 GCA_027478405.1 Erythroxylum cassinoides | reverse complement strand
AATCACTAAGGAATCAATTTATTAAAATCAAAACCTCAATTCATTACTTGTAACAATCATCTCATAATCACTTAATTTCATTTCTTCTAAATTGCAATTCCTAGACTCACAATTCAATTAATCCAATAACCAATTCATTCTCCAATTCAGAACCTCAAGGCTCATTGTCGGAAATAATCCTCCTCGCCACGACGTCTAGTCCTTCGCCGCGGCGTGAAACCTTTTGCTCGTCGCGGCGTGCGTTGCTGTTCGTCGCGACGTGCGGACCAAGTCTGCTCGCCGCGGCGCACAGCTCCGCTCGTCGCGGCGTGCGTCCAAATTCTGCTCGTCGCGGCGTCCAAACGAAATATTTAATATTAGTCGCGACGTGCAACTAAAAGAGGCTCGCCGCGGCGTGTTCTTCGCGCGCCGCGACGTGCGATCGCAGAAACTCATCCGAAACCTAGAAATTCATCTGCTCTTTTGATCTAAACTCATCCAAATTCATTCTAAACACTTCCAATCAATTATAAACATTAAACCTAACTTATATCTAACCTCAAAATATCATTTAACTCATTTTTCATCAAAATCCCAAATCAAAACCAACGAAAACCCTATCACCCGAATCTTTCCGATTCTCTAAACAATTTCATACTCAATCAATGATCAAACTAAACAATATAAGGCACAATCACATAAAAACTTACTTGATTCCAGCTTCGATCCTTTGAAAATCCTTCAAACAAACTCTAAATCGCAAGATGCTCACCCACGACCATCTCCCTTTCCTTTTGAAGCCAAATGATTTCGTGGATGGCGATAAACAAACATTTAAGCTTATATATATATGAGCGTCTACCACATGTCCAATTCTTAGGGTCTAACAAATCCGATTCTTATTCTATTTTTTTTTCTCCCAATTTCGCAATACTCATAACCAATAATTCCCAAATTCATAATTCAATTTTGTTTCATGTCATTTGTCAATCAATCTCGAACCCGGAATCACATAAATCAGTCCCTAGGCCAATTTTCCGGTCCGGATCCATTACTCTAAAAATTCTGAGAAAATTCCCATAAATTCACAAAATTATCCATTACCCAATCCTATACTCAATTCCCAATTTTTCATTTCTCTAAATTTCGTTTCATTTCAATTTTCACAATCCAATCCTCATCTGTCCTATTATAACCAAATTTTCGATTACACAATCTAGCCAATTTTCATCTGAACAATTATGCCCATTTCCAATTTCACAATCACATCGGGAATCGTCATACATGTATGTACATATATATATTTGTGACATTTACCAATAATTATTGACACTGTAATGCATGTTTAATGCAACACTTTGCCTGTACCAAATCCTAACCCGATCAAATTTACCAATTTACCCGTCATTCCGATATCGGGATGTTACAATAAGTCTATATACTGTTGCTATAGTATAAATTCTTACTCATGAATTTAGACATGTTTTATAGGAATTAGTGAGATTATTGAAAATGACTAAGTTGGTGAGAAGTGGAGATGGTAACAATATATTCTTATTGGTTTGTGGCAATATTAGGTACACATCTATTACGTGTAGCCTATTTTGGTGAAGCTTTATTAGTACATATCATTTTGTTGTAATGGGTGTCTTACGTGATAATTTCTTTTTGGCTAAGGATGATATTAATATTCTAATTGTCAAAGTCTATAAAAGAAGAATAATTACAACACTCTTTCCTCTTTAGGAAGGAGAGAAAAAGGTTAAGAAGGTGAAAAGAAGGGTAATGAGTAACTATTTTAACTAAAAAAATAATGTGTGAAAACTTAATTTGATATGAAACTTGAAAATGTTAGTCAGGAATGATATTCTTGCCATAAGGACAAATAAGCAAAGTGTACAAGTGAAGAAAAAAGTCTGAAATTTATACTTAATAAAATTATATTAATATGGTGTAGTTATAAAGTAATATTATCATATATGATTGTGATTATTTAAACTTGAATGTTTGCACAGTTGTCCAATGCATTGTTATTCTAAGAATGTGTTTGAAATAATGTCATTGATTTGGGATCAATAAACTTAAAGAGGTTGAGATGTTTAGAGTTAGGAACGATGTGTGTTACTAGATTAGTACACAATTTGATCATGATGGCTTATTATTGAGAATAATAAAGAACCAAGTGGATGAGATTACTAGTGATATTGTGACATAGATAATGAGGATTTCAAATAAATCAAAATTGGTATACACAAAAGCAAAGAAGGCTAAAGTGATTAGGCTTCATAAGGAGTACAAAGTTGATGATTCATATATCATTGTAAAGTTTGTGCTCAATAAAGTGAGTGTACGCAGACATCAATGTTTATGGAAGAAATTTCTCTCAGATATGTTGAGTGTTTTTATTTCCTAATGCCAATTATAATTCAATCATATAATTGCCACATATTATTGTGACTATGAGCAACTTGGTTAGGGACATTTCACCATCAACCTTCGTTGCAAGCAAGTTCGTAGGTTTCACAAATCATAAATGGAGGATGTGTTGCACCTTTAATGGATGGATGCATATCTGTATTGACGACAAGTCATGGAAGGTAGAAAAGTGATTATTGTTAGTTAAAAGGTTGAGGTATGCTTGTCGTGTAAATAATTAAAGTTGACTTAAATTATACATTTTTTAAAGAACTATTATTTTGACAGGCTACGCACAGACTAAACATTCAGTTGGAGGAAGACGGAAAGGATATAGCTTAAGATAACGAGATTATCAATAGTGTGTTAATTATTGATAGGGTATTAGAAAAAGTGTATAAAAAGTTGAGGATAATGATGACATTAAAACATTTATGTTCACAATCTAATAAACTAAGCTGAAATAGTTAAATTGATTAATATCTACTAATTTTTGTTAGATGTAAAGGATTAATTACAATGATATTCACTTGACGAAGTGTTGTGATGACAAAAAAGTTGCAAGAAAAAAAAAGGATTTAAGGGAGACAATAGACACAGTAATGAGTTCATCAAGAATTTTGGTTTATTATATGAATATTTCAAATTTATTCTATATGTGAATAGTTATTAATATACGGGGAAGAGAAGAAGTCCTAAAAAATGAGGTGGTGTTGATGATGAAGATGAATATTGACTACCGATATTACAATATGAAGATGCTCTATTGATGGACCTGAACATTTAAAGATGTCTCGAGGCACATATCGATATAAAGAAAAATATAAGGGTAGGAGAAGATAAGAGGAGATTGTGACTAAAGAGAGGAAGAAGAGGAAGGTGAAGCAAATGATATATATTGAGCAAGGCTTTTTTAGATAGAGAATATATTTTTAAAGTACTTTCTAAATTATAATACAATGCAAGCAATCATGAGCATTACTATATCTACAAAATTATTGCAAGTGGGAAATAATCTACATCTCATAAGAGAACTCCAGCTTTTAAATCTATGTACATTAAGTTCCTTAGAAGAAAAGATGATTAAAAATGAGCTAATATTGTTGTTATAGTATAATTTAATTACTGATAATGGGTATATTATTAAAGATTCTTTGACCTTTCTAGTTATATTAGTTGAACTGTTTTCATAGGTGTATAAATAGTGAGCTCATCAAGAATGTTAAACTTGGACTCACATTGAGTGATGTCATTAAATGTTTAAGGCATGGGAGTTGCATAAGAAACATGATGGGTCATAAATAAGATATATATATATATATATATATATATATAATAGTTTGCTAGCAAATTTTTATTAATTTTTTACTAGAGAGGTTGTTGGGTTTTATCTAGGCTGGTACATAATGGACTCCACATTTGTAGCAAGTAATGTTGGCATGTTTAGTTTTGAAGTTATTTTTTATAGAAGACTTGAATATCATATTGATATATGATTAAGCAGATGTAATCTAAATACTAGATGAAAATGTGCAAAAATCTGTGTCCTTTTTCGATTTCTTGTATATTGTTCTCAAGTATTCAAGAATTATTAGAAAGGATTGGATGTTGACATTGATGCATGTATGACTAGCTTCATAAATGAATTATTATTAGTTTCTTTAAGTTACATGTAAACGTGGTTTATGGAAAATGAAATGGTGTTTAATAATATTTTTTTTGTAGTTTTCATCCCTATACTTCACAATTATCTTTCATGATGTTGCTACATTTCTATGGAAATGATGAATATTACGATATTTGGCTCCAATAATAGGGAGGAAATGCTAAGAAAAATATGTGTGAAGCACTAATACGTAACAATATATTATATGCATTGCATATGATAATTTAAAGCCTATTGTATTATATTTAACAACATGAATGTTTTTATTGGGTTAAGCCAACATGAATTTTAGTATGTAATGAATTGATAAAGTTTCAAGGTCCATATTTCTTATCTCATAAGCAACAGAATTCCTAACATAATATAATAAGTAAGATTAACATGTTGTTTATGTTATTTCTAATATGGTACTAATTTTCCCTATTAAAAATATTAATATAAATTTGAATTATATATATTAACCAATATTTTGAGTATGCTCGTCTACTGATGACATATAGCAAGGATTGTAGGATTTACACGCACTTTTTTTGGTATGGAGACTAACACCCAAGATCATCAATTTTGATAGGTTCATGTTTATATGTTGTATTCACCCTGAACTTACAATATATTGTTGGTTACACATATTATATATGAGTAGAAACGGAAAGAGTTGGAGAAGATTCATAAGAATATATATATAAGTGGGTGATGTCTAATAATTTTAACTCTTTATACGACCTATACCAACCTTCAATAACAAAACTATATATTAAAATGTGCAAATGAATGCAGTGGATAATCTGTTTGTTCATTTTGTAAAGTTGGATTTGGCTTATGTAATATACTTTGTTTGTAATCTAATGATTAGCAAATTGAAGTCTCTGTTGCAATTGTTATTGAATTATATGTTATTATTGGAAAAAGATATGAATTGTCCCTAATGATTTTTAAAAAGTCTAAGTTAGTCCTACCATTATCTATGATATCACATTACACCTTAATGTTTCAAAATGGTATTGGAAGCACCCTCAATCCTAACTAAGTTAAGTTTTGGCATGTTTTAGCCTATATCATGTCACAATTAGGCAATTGAGGTCTACTAAACACTGATGTGATCTTGAAAATGATTTATTTAAACAATGACTAAAGGTGTGATTTTCTTCTTAGCATTCCATAAAAGGTCTAAATAAACCCTTATCATTATCTCTATTTCCATTTTTGCACCCTGAATAGTACTTTTTTAGTAACATGGGACGCTATAAGTACTATTTTAGTAATGTTATGGTGCAAAGTGGTATTATAGATAACAGTAGGGACTCACTTAGATTTTTGTGAAATTTAAGGTTCAAATCACACATTTAGCCTTCATTATTTTATGAATATATCATCATCATCATCATCATCATCATACCTCGAAGTCCCACAATGAAACAGGGTCTGGGGGGGCCTAATAGCACGCAGCCTTACCCCTACAATGTAGAGAGGTTGTTTCCAGTAGGCCAACATGCATATATAACATGATAATAAAGATGTAGGTTACAAAGAATAAATACGGAAAGACAGATATTGCGTCCATAGATATACCTGATGGAGACTATAATCTGCTATTACCTTTCACCTTGCCAAGATCAACTTTTCTCATTGCTAGCTGCGCTATAAGTCCTCCCTAATCCGTGTCCGAAGAGTGCAGCAACCCCACGGTCTTATATATGTATAAACAATAATAATAATAATACTAGTAATAATAAATAAATTTTTTTAAATAAATAAATAAATAAATAAAAATATAAAACAAATTTTAATATATAGGTAGATGTAAAGATATAAATTTTAAAAATATATACATATATATATAATAATAATAAAATAATAGTAATACGAATTATAAATAGTATAACTTAAAAATAATAATACTAGTAATAATAAAAATACCAAAAAATATAATAAAGAATGATAAATACTAATAAGAATAATAATAATAAGAAAGATAACTAGTAGTAATATAAAATAATACAGAGAACTAATTATTATTAATACTAAAGCAAATAGAGTAAGAATCTCAGCAGAATCATACTTAACGGTATCGTAAAATAAAGATGATAGAAATACCATGCTTACAGCTGGTGGGTGGTAGGGGAAAGGCTGCTCCGCCGACTTGTCAGACTAGGATGTGCCAATATCATCTGCTCCTACTGCTGGCGCATGCGCCGTCGACGACGACAGCAATACAATCGGCAGAACTTCGACTTTCACTCACTGTTCACAAGACCTCCGTCTTCTTCTCCTGAGACGGTGGCATCGGCGTCTTCTTCTTTGCGTGTTCTACCAAAACCCACTCTCGTTCTATCTGTAACAATTTGAAACTTGAAACAACTAACCGTAAAAGCCACAAGATCGAAAACTTTGTCAGATCCGCTGGAAACAAAGGTATCAGCGTCCAGTCTAGCGCCCGAAGTCTTTGAAAATTGCAAGGCAGCTGCCTAAACTACAACATTCTCCAAACAATCAAATAGTAATAATAAACGAAATTTGAGAAGCAACCAAAAGGAGCAAAAACGCAGCAACAAGTGGACAGATAAGAGGACGCAGCAACAGTCTACGACGGCGACTAAACGGACAGTAGAGAACAACCTAAGATTAAAAGCAAGAAGCCAATAGCGTAGCAGAAAATAGCAGAAGACATATGTAAAACGACAAAGACGCAGCCCAACAAACACGCAAAACGCAGAGTAAAAGCAGCTAGAGAAAAACCCACAACACAGCAAGTGTCCAGAAGCAACATACTAAAAACGCAACATAGAGTCCAGAAACACGCAAAAGGTTTCAAATTTCGAGAAACGAAAGTTACGAAGATTCAGTTTCCTCCTTGAGCTCGAACTTGTTCACCACAGGCATAGCTTTCGTTTGCATAAATAAAAACAACCTAACAAATAACAAATAACCTCAGATAAATCATGCAGAAAGAGAAAACTGATGGTCACCGTCATTCTCATCTACATCGTCATCAACGCGAGGCGACTATCAAAGAGGATTCAACTTAATTAAATTGATTTTTCCGTCACAAGTTGCTCTTTAATAAGTGACTCATTAGGTTCCTAATATATTGGCAATGGTTATAAATTATAATAATAATTCACAATTAGAATCAAATAAATTAAAAATTCTTTTAATTTATCTTTAAATTTTCAATTAAATAATTTATGATCATAGATCAAGATTGATGTCTAATAATATATCATGACCGCCTAAATATCTGGAATGTTAAAGTGGTTTGACTTAACCTATCATGTATGATTATGATGTAATTTAACCCTTTCGTCATCTAATGTTCCAGTTGGATAGAGTATTCATACAATATATACTCTTTTCATTCAATCATATTTGTTCTTGCTAATTACTACTAATCAAGAATAGTATAATATTCTCTCTCATTATTTTAGAGTGATGAATTATTTATTGACTTACTCAACTATCTTCATATGGTTCATATTGCATCCAAGTACTACCGATTGAATTATCCTAGGACGATTCATAAATAGTATCAAAACACAGTAATTCTGACACGAGATATCTTGATAATCTCAAGTCTAATGATCAATTATATAACTATCATTACGAGGAAATCTACAGACATATAAGTAATATTTCATTCAGGATACTCGTATTTAGGTCAGTTCAGTGACTTATTATCTAATAATCACCCATATATTAGTTTAAGTATCTTCATATTTTAATTTATGAGATCAATTACATTCTTTATAAAAAAGAAACATAACGTGTGCCAGTTTTACCGTTTTAACAATATCCTATCTTGATGAAACTACAATTAGAAACATTTAGAAATATTATGTAAATGTAAATTAAATCTCACAATTATGATCTCATTATAATTTCAATTACACGGTAATTATTTCAAGGATTTTACATTTAGCATTAAAACATCAAATGTAATTAAATTAATATACAAAAATAAATAAAGCCTTTTCATTAATTAAATAATAATGTCGTATATCAAATTTCATAAATTTCATCCAAATGATTGGCTGCAAGGGCATGAGTTAACATTACTTGGATTTAATTATATTTCACAAGTTAAAGGGCTTCTTAAAGAAACTCATTTCCTTCTCGCATAATTATCTCTCTTGAGTATTTGTTTTTCAAAAGACTAACAACAACTCATTAACTATATTCTAGAATTAAACAAGAATCTAAGGGTATATGAAGAGGATCACTCAACCTCAAGGGTCTCACACTGATATGAAGGAACCAATAGCTATAAATGAAAAGAGAGCAATAGCTATAAATGAAAAGAGAGCAATTGACAATCAGCTTAAGACCAAATGGGTTATAAAAAAGCCCACTGGGATGAAAGAGTTTGTTATATATTTAATATTCTAAAAGAAGTATAATATTATCTAGACAGTTATGCTATACTAAATAATAAGATGTACACAGCTGCCACAGTATATTGTTAAAGACAGGTGTCATACATGATGTAACAGACTTTGATATTAGAGTAAATGAGAAGAAAACTAGAGAAAATTTTACACAAACATTCTTCTTCTTCTTCTGTAGAGTATCCCTCTCTCAAACAAGGATAATTTTATTCATTTCTTCGTAATATTTTGGTGCTTTCATCGAAGTTCATCATGCCTCCTAAATCCCAACATGTTGATGATGCCATGGCTTCTCCTATCACTAAATTGGAAGCAGTGCAACTACATTTGGATTCACATCAAATAGCTCTACTGGAGAAATTTGACCAGAAAAATTCCAATCCTCAAGCCATTACAACTTTGATGTCATCTTTGGTAAATTCCCTACAACTCAATCCTCTAGTTCCACCTGCAAGAGAACATATTTCTCTTTCAGCAAATATTCATCATTACCAATCCACCTCTCCGCACACTCATCCTCATTTTTTCATACTAATTCTCCTAGACAATTCTCTTCTAGTTCTTCATTTCACTTAAACCTCCTAAGTTACATATGCCTACTGTTGATGATACTGAGGATTTAAATTGGATCTTTCAAATAGAACAATACTTTGAATTTTTATAAAGTCCTAACTGTTGCTTGTTTAAATTTAATTGGGTTTTAAATGAGTGGTGATGCTTTGACCTAGTTTAAGTGGATGTTCACCAATAATCAATTATCTTTATGGAAATTCGAGCCTTAAATTGACTTTGGGACCTTCCCAATATGAAAATCTTTAAGGGAATTCTTGTGAAATACGACAAGCGGGTTTTGTTCATGTTTATCAAATCTCATTTTCCCGCCTTTATAACAGAATTGAGGATCTGCCTATTGAATCCATTTTACAATGTTTCCTTTCAAGCTTGAACCTTGAAATCTGTAAAGAATTCGCCATCCTAAAACCCCTTAATCTAGCTCAAGCAATAGGTATAGCTAAGCTCATTTAATCAAAAATTTGAGATCTTAAAACTATTGTTTATACTTTAAAATCATACCACTCGTACAAAAGCCACCTTTTCACCTAATCCTACCCAACCAACTATATATATAAGGTGGTTGTCACCTATAGAAATGCAAGAGTGTTGTGGAAAAGGGTTATATTTCAATTGCAATGAAAAATTCGTCCCTAATCACAAATGCAAACATAACTAATTTCTTTTCATCTTACCTGAAGACTTACCACTATAATCCTTTGATACTACTCCTAATATCTTCTTCTCTACTGATGAACACAACACTCCCTTCTTATAATTACTTCCTTCTGATATTTCTTCAGATACGACACATTTCCATGTTTCATATGATGCCTTATCAGTTTTTACCACTTTGTTTTGCATTTTGCATATGATACGTACAATTTTTTGCCATTCTTTATCACTTTTAATAGACCCAAGGATTAGCCATAATATTATTCAACTTAAATTACTTTTTCTAAATCCATCAGTGTTTGGTACCTTAAAATATTCTATTATAATCAGAAAAGGGGCTCACGTTACTTGTATGGGTATGTATATTATAATATACTTAACAATTCAAACTCATACATTCACCATTCCATTTTATATTCTTCCTATACATGGTGCTGATATGGTTTTAGGAATTCAAAAGTTGTGAAAACTTGGCCCAGTTTTATTAGACTAATCTATTATGATGATGTCTTCTTTCACAAACAAGCTTACATTTCGTTGGTTGGAGAATCCAAAATCCTCCCTTCCATTTCTTCTTATAATTAGCTATTTTGTATAGTTCATATAAACTTTGTTGAATCTTTTTATGAACTTCGGTTTTTTGCTACAAACTCCCAACCTTATGCCTTTTTCATTGATTTCTCGCGTCCTCTTAATCTTCCTTTGACTTACACTCTCTTCTTATACAAATTCAAACTATTTTTGACTTACCAATAGGCTTCTCATGAAATTGCTCTCATGACCATCATATACACTTGAAACCCAATTCAACACCAGTTAACATTAAAATATATCGCTACCCACATTGTCAAAAAGAGGCAATGACTAAAATTATCTTTGATATGGTGTATAAAGGTATTATCCATCCAAGCACCATTCCATTTACCTCTCTAGTTTTACTGATTAAAAAAGGTAACTGATGTTTTTGTGTGGATTTATGAGTGTTAAATGTTATCACAATTTCAGACATATTTTCAATACCTACTGTTGAAGAGTTAATTGATGAGTTTCTATCGCGCAAAATTGTTTTCTCGGATTAATTTATGTGTAGGTTATTATCAAATTAAAGTTGCCATAGAAGATGTCCTTAAAACAACATTTCAAACTATTGACAGCCATTTTGAATTTTTAATTATGCCTTTTAATTTGCTAAATGGTTTTTTACATTTAAGAGTGCAATGAATGACTTAGTTCGACAATTCTTAAGTAAGTTCATTCTTTTAAATGATATTTTAGTTTATAGTTATGATGGGGATGAGTATATGGTACATCCACACATAGTTTTACAACTATTATTGGATGATTTTTCTAAGTTTCCTAAGTGTGATTTTGGTGTTCATTCTATCAATTACTTAGGTTATGTAATCTTCAAAAAGAGTGTTCAAGTGGATGATTATAAGATTAAAGCTATTATGGACTAGCCAAAACCTAGAGGCCTGATTGAACTCCGAGGATTTCTAGGATTAATAGGGTATTATCATTATTTTATGAAGCAATACACCTTTATTGTCAGTCCACTGACCGATCTTCTTAAAAGGGACCAATTCCCATAGAATCCTATAACAATTTCAGCATTTACACATTTAAAAGAAGCTCTTACATCTACTATAGTTCTACAGTAGAACTACCTAATTTTCCTATCCCATTCAGATGCCCAAATGCAACAATCCTTTCAACTCAAAGAAGGTCTCTTACGTTGTTTTACCTCCAACAAACCTCATCGATGGTCACAAGTTCTCTCAACAATCGAGCTCTGGTAATAATACAACTTTCCATTTAGCAATTGGCATGTCCCCATTCTAGGCACTTTATGGTTGTCCTCCTCCATCTATGCCACATATCAAACCATTAATGACCAAATTTTTAGATCTCCAGGACCTTTAAGCATAAAAGAAATACATATTAGTCACATGCAAAGCTAAATCTCGACAGAACAAAGCATTGCATGAAACAAATTGTAAATCTCCACTGTAAAGGCAACATTTTTTTGATAGGGGAGTAGGTTTACCTAAATCCTAGCAACTTACCACCAAATTACTCTCCAGCGATGATCTTTCCAGAATTTGGCAAAATGCTACTATGACCCCTTCAAAATCATATGAAAAATTGGAGCAATGGTGTACAAACTAGAACTCCTGCTAATAGTAAAAATCCACCCAGTCTTTCATGTTTCACTGTTAAATAAATGCTGAGGAACATCCACAACTCAATCATTTTCACTACCACCATCAGCTATCGACAACCAACCTCTCCAAAAACCAACAATTATTTTAGGAACAAGAAGGGCAATCGTAAAGCGAGAGCCATAAACCCAAGTCCTCGTCCAGTGAAACTCTCAATCAAAACAAGAAGTAACATGGGAATCCCTAACCCAATTCCACGATGCTTTCCCTAATTTTGACCTTAGGGACAAGGTCAATTTCAGTAGGCTAGGCAATGATATGAAGAAAACAATAACTATAAATGGAAATAGAGCAAATGACAATCAACCTAAGACCAAAAGGGTTGATAATAATGTATATACATATGTATAATCTTGTTTTGATAATAATGTAAGAAATTTTATGTAATATATAGATAAATACAAGATCTTTTAAAAACATATGCATCATTAATCAAACCACTTACTTGGATTTGATTGTCTTCTACAAATTAAAGGGCTTCTTGAAGGAACTCGTTTCTTCTTATAGAATATTCTCTTTTGAGTGCTTTTTCCTTAAAAGATTAACATTAACCTTATCAATTGATCATTATCTATTATTTATAAATAATTTTGTTAACTGTATTTTAAACTCATTGGGTATATCTTTTTTATTATGATGTTATTTAAAAAAGTTAGTGTTAATTTCTAATTTAGAGGGAGGAATTTATCAGAATTTGTATTTGACTTCTTATCAATGATATAAATGGGTTTCAAAAACTTAAAAAATGAAGTTTTAAGCTATCGAAAATGCTAAAATATGATGACATCAAATCTGAAGTAAAGAGAGTGATTGATTGTAACAAAAAAAGGGGAATTACAAACTATAATAGTGAATTCAAGATAGCAAAGATGAATTCATGATGTAAAAAAAACTGAAAAATAACAGTGCTTTTTGGAGTAGTCTGATTGTTCTCTCTAAATATTGGTTTTAATGTGTTGAATATTGTATGTTCTTTATAATTTCATGGTGTTGGTAAATTTATAGTCCTTTCTTTCTCCAAGTAATTTTTTTGCTGTAAATGCTGAATTCCTTACATTTTAACTAACAACTTGCCAATATTTACCTCAAGCAATTTTTTTGTAACCGACTAATTGCTTAATTTCTAGCCCACTTGATCATATTTTTGTTAACTGTTTTTTATTATTTTCTCAAATTCCATGTTTTAGCTAACTACCTCCCTACATTTTTTTTACAGCATTTGTCAATGTTGCTTGAAATTCTTGAATCTTAAACTTATTAGATGATTCCCATATGCAAGAATTCTATGTTTAGATTACTTCTAAGACTCCTAGTATTTGGGCTCCTTTTACTTGTGGGTCAAATAAGTTGAATTTATTTTAGGCTATCAATAAATCTTTAAACGTATCTAATTTTTTGAAAATTTTAAATTTAGTATTAAATTTTTTAAAAAATAAATTCCTTGACTAACATTTCAAAATTTGTACAAATTAAGTCAAAACATTATTATTTTTTACTGATGTAACTAATTAAGTGTTAAAATTCATGTGACATTTAAAGACATGTTATATTAGCAAAATTAATTATTTTATTAATTTATACAAATTGTAAAAAGTTATTTATTAACTTAAAAAAATTTAACACTTAATTAAAAAATTTAAAATGATTAAGAATGTTCAATTTATCATCTCTAAAAGAAAGATTTATATTACCAACAAGTTTAGTAAATATATAACTTAATAAAAAGAAAAGGTTAGAAGTGCATTTTCATTAACTTCCATTAGATTTTGGGTTGACATATTAAACTATATTGAATACAACTTTATTATTGAATTATATTAAGACGACTAAATCTCGTGAACCGTCTCTTCTTAGAAAAAGGAGTGGCGGAGAGAGCCCAAATATGAGGCCCAACTTACTCATGAGCCCATCCACAAAACCACTAATCTTAACCCTAGCCTAAACCCACCCAATTGGGTGTGAGACAGCACAGACCCGCAAATCTTTAAAATACCAAAACAAAAACCCCTTCGCCATCAAGCTCGCTCTCCTCTGCTTCTCTTCTGTGGTTCGTCGACTGGATTTTAATTTGACTCACTATGGTTTCTCTCTGAACTCATTATTCTCTGTTTCTTCGTGATTTTGTTGTAAATAAGTACGCTAAGTTTATTGGCGAATTCTTTTTGTTGTAGCCGCAAGGAGACTACATAGAGCTTCACAGGAAGAGGCATGGGTACCGTCTCGACCATTTCGAACGCAAGCGCAAGAAGGAGGCGCGTGAAGTCCACAAGCGTTCTGAGAGAGCCCAGAAGGTGTTTCTCTTCTTATGGTTTAGTTTTTGCTAGAAGTTTGGATTTTTATAGTTCTTTTTTATGGTTTTCTTTTTGGATGGTACCATGGTTATGAGCTGAAATTATAATTGGTAATTTTCTTTTTCGGTTGAAACAGGCTTTGGGTATCAAGGGTAAGCAGATTGCAAAGAAAAATTATGCTGAGAAGGCTCTCATGAAAAAAACGTTAGTACTTTTCTCTTTCCATTTTACTTGCCTTCATTGTTGCTTTGAACTATGCTAATTAATTTGATTTAAAAGAGACCATGTAATACCCAATAAAGATCAGTATACTCAAAATGCTCCAAAAGTACAGCTCTTCCGCACTGTTAACGGATTTGTTATGTTGATGGCTGGGAACACAATTTGTGCTGGAGTTCAGTTCGAATTTTTTTTGTAACCTTGTGGTTAATGCCTTTTTAACAGTGTATTCTTAAGTTCTCGAAGCTAGGAAGCTATCTTAGGGTGTTGTTTCGTGCCATAACTTAATGTCCATGGAGAGCTTTACCATAAAATTTCCCTTGAATGACACTCACAATTTACGGTAATTGAAAATGATTGTCTTTCACCACATTTAGGAATTGTGTTGCTGATGTTGAGGGAAGTGAAGTAGTTGTCTTGTATTTGTAGTGTTGATAGCAATTGTCAGATACTTATCAACGATATTAGACTTGAAAAGAATATGCATCTAGCCAAGTCAAAGCCACATGAGAAGATATTTGGTCATGTTTTATTCCCTAAGTCCTGTCGCTGGACATCAACTTACAGAATGTACATGATAGATGAAATGTCAAGTAGCTACACAGAATTTTAAGTTATGGACGTGTTTCTGCAGGAAAATGGCATTATAGAAAATTTATTTTTCTTCTGGCATACTAATTATTGAGGACTGTTTATGTTTTCAAAAAACATGAACTTCTGAGTGTGAAGGAAAAATAGTGCTTGTGAATTCTTAATAGGATGCCTAAACTAGGTAAGCAAAATAGTTTTGTTGTTTTTTGGAACCATTTTCCTTAAAATTTAGTGCATGTTGCTAATCCATGTTCTGGAGGAGATTATTTTTATGGAAAACTTTTACCATATCCAATTAAAGGTGAAAATGGATTGTTTATTCTTGAACTAACATATGCCGTTACACAGCTGAAATTGCTCATTCTATGTGGTTTCTATCTTTTAATAGTCGTATGTACCCTGCACTATCATCCCAAAAAAAGTGATGGGACTAATGAGCTGGTGTTCTCCTGATCTAGTGATGTGTCCCGATTCTCCTTTCCCTCTGTTGTAGTAGAAACAATTTGGCAAATATAAAGGCATTCACGTTTATTTTACAATGATTTTGCAAGTATGAATTGTGGCTGTAGTCTGGTTATTGTTATTCCCATTTTTATCCCCTTTGATTGAACTCTTATGTTTCAATAGGTTGGCTATGCATGAAGAGTCAACATCTAGGCGCAAGGTGGATGATCAAGTTCATGAAGGAGCTGTTCCTGCCTACTTGCTTGATCGTGAAAACACAGCAAGGGCAAAGGTTTGTTTTTGATGCATATTAGTGATGGTTGTGCGTATTTTACTTCATGTTCTTACCTTTCTGATTGGTGGCATTTTTCTTACTTTTAGATCCTTAGCAATGCTATAAAGCAGAAGAGGAAAGAGAAGGCTGGAAAGTGGGAAGTCCCTCTACCCAAGGTAACATTTACATTTGTGTCTGGATGAGAACTTGGATTTTTGTCCTTTTGAATTTTTGGTAGTGGCTTTTCTTTCCCTGGGTATTGTTTTGGTGCTTCAGTCTTTGGCTAGTTTATTTTATTAGAGATCTTTCCCTTGTACAGGTCAGGCCTGTTGCTGAAGATGAAATGTTTAAAGTGATCAGAACGGGCAAAAGGAAAAGTAAGCATTTTGCTAAGTTTACTTTCCAAATTAAACTGTTTCCATTTATGAGAACTGAAATGTATGTTTTATAATTGGACTACATAAATCACTGCATTTTCACATTTGCTTTGGTTCTGGCTGGCCAATCCTTGATGATACCAGTTCAGTGTTAGATTTTTTTTTTTCTTTTGGATCTTGAGGGATCTTGAAACTGAGTCAATGTTGGGGTGGGGGGAACTTTTCAGTCCTGCTATCGGCTGGTTGGTACCTATTGTTTCAATTCATTTTGTTATGCAATGATGCAACCAAACTCAATCCATTTTGTTATATAATGATATGTATGTTTGAGTATTATTAATTTCCCACTTGTATTTGCTTCTCATAATAGATTGTGTTATTTTATGCAGCCAAGCAGTGGAAGAGGATGGTCACGAAGGTGACATTTGTAGGAGCCGGTTTTACAAGAAAACCTCCCAAGTATGAGCGCTTTATCCGTCCTTCAGGACTGCGATTTACAAAGGCACATGTAACGCACCCTGAGCTCAAATGCACATTCAATCTTGAAATTATCGGAGTGAAGAAAAATCCTAATGGGCCAATGTACTCGTCACTTGGTGTTATTACCAAAGGAACCATCATCGAGGTAATATTTATGAAAGAAAGTTCTTGATATTCAATTTGTAGAAACCTTATCCATTTATTTCTCGGCTGACTCATTGCTATTTGTCCTGCATTTCAGGTGAATGTCAGCGAATTAGGTCTGGTCACACCTGCTGGTAAAGTAGTATGGGGTAAGTCCTTTTCTTGCAGCCTCGTGCATTGGCAGGTGTATTTTTGTACCTTATGCCATTTCTAATTTCTATTTGTTACGATGCAGGTAAATATGCTCAAGTAACAAATAATCCAGAGAATGATGGCTGCATAAATGCAGTCCTACTTGTCTAGAATATCAACACAGGGGCAAGGTTGGATCAAACATGTGCTATTTCATCTTTTTTGAGAACAACCTGTACTGATTGTATTACTTTTGTTTGTTCTTGTTCCGAGTCCTGATTCTTTCTTCTGGTCAGTGTAGCTCTCTGAGTTGGTTGTAAAATGGATCGTATACCTGTGTGGTATCTCAATTTTATTCTTTTGTCCGAATAGAGTTAACTTTGGTCTGTTTTAGCATTATCCATCGGGCATGCAAGGGTTTTGTGCTATGAATGTGGTTTTTTACATCTCTACTGACATTTTCTGTAATATCCCTTTGTAAAGGCTATTCCTGATTTTGAAAAAAAAAATTAAAAAAGAAAAAGAAAAAGAGCAACCGTGAAAAATGGAGGAGCATTAGCTTGATATTCACTCTGAAAAGTTGCAAAAGTTCGTCATGATTAATAACATAACATAATCTGTTTTTTCGAGAGGCGTCTTGGTATCTTTGTTTTTCTCTACGACTAGTGGCCTGGAGCTATGAAGATTGGATTCTAATCCTCCAAGAACTGAAGATATAGGGTTGGGTTCAAATGAAAAAAGGCAGATGAAATACCCACCAAGCCGAAAATGTTTATTCAGTTCCAAGGCATAAAGTTAGGTTAACCACCAAAAGACTGCTCCATGCTTAATAGTTACAAACTTACAATTTGCAAGAAAATGGAAAAAATGATCGTCTCAATTCTGATTCAGCACATAAATATTAGAATCAAGGAACAGTATGTAATTTGTTTGCTTAGTTGGGTCTAGGGGATTCTTAGACGAGCCCTTTTTACCTTCTACTTAACCAACTAAATTGTGAAAGCTTATCCAATTAGGCTCAGAGCTTACGAGTGGCAATAGCCTGGGATGGGCCTATTAACTCAAACCCCGATCACGTTAGTACAAGTCTGAAAAGCCTAATTTATGAAAATAGTCCGATAAAAATGAACATAGTTTTGTACAAGGGTATTTTAGAGTTCATGTTGCTAGGTATTTAGATAAAAAATTTAAATTATAGTGTTGAACACAAACATGAACATACATTGCAATGTACTCATACTTGAGATCGTATTTAACACTATAACTTTAGTGTTAGATTGATTTAATAATTATAAAATGTGGCCTATATTATTTGGGTTGATTCTAATATAAGGAGAGCCTAAGATTAATAGTTATTGGACTTGTAGAGAAAATTAGAATCATTAACATTTTATTATAATTAAAAGAACCCTTCCTTCTCCCTCCTAAGTAACGTTAACTGTTACTAAAGAAATATACATTCTAGCATCATTGGAAAAGAACAAAGAAAAGGAGAGAGAGGATAAAGCTTCAGTATAAAGAAGGTGTTTGCGATCAGAAAGGGATTATTCATATTAAGCATAAACCAAGGTCAGTATCTCTTTCGCTTTCTTATAGCATGAATCCTAATTGAATGAGTTGAATCATTTGTGTTTTAAATGATCTTGGGTGAATTCTAGATTTGAAATATTGTTTAGAATATTATAGTCTCAATTTAGATGTGATATCAGAGCCTTGAATATAACACTTTGATTTGCATTAAAGTTACTAAATAAAAAGCGAAGTCTCACCACAAGTTACTCAATCCTTGTCTCTCTATGGGACTTTGAAAAGCCTATACAATTAAATTTGATGTCAAAGGTGAGAGACTAGATACAAAACAAAACTATGATGACAATTGCGCTCAAGTGATGGGTGGGGATCACAGCAACCATCTGATTTTTATAAAGACATGCCAACTGCTATATGGGTTGTGATATGTTTGCATATGATAAGTTGGGAGAGTTATTAATTATTTTCCTGTTTGTGTGGTAGGTATATAATCACAAATTATACGAAATGGAGAGAAGTTTGAGCAGTGACACTTTGGTGAATGTGCGTGAGATATGTGAAACAAAAAGTTTGAAGAAAAGTTTTTGTGAGACCTACCATCAAAGGCTTTGGATTTGTGTTTGCATTAATTTTTTACTACATACGCATGAATTCTAGAAAACAAAACCTTGTATTTCATGGGCCCCATCATTGAAAAGCTTTAGGTTTATAGTTGTAAAGAATAAATTATTTGTAATTTTGATTGAAAGTTTCTAAAAAGCATGTATGTACGGAGCCTACCATTAAAAGTCTTTAGGCATAATTTGTTGAGATTGATATAAAAGTTTTGAAAATAAAATGTTGAAGATGGTCAATTACGTTTTGATCCTTATAAATTTTGGACTATTACAATCTGATAATAAAATTACAGTCTATTCCTTAAAAGTTTTTGGACTTTATAGTACGATCTTTCAACATTATAGTTGAATTTTAAATTTTATTTATACTTAATTAAGTGTACTATATAGAAAGCTTGTTAGTCATTAAAATGACATTGCTTGAAAAGATATTTAGACATTTAATTATGCGTTCTTTCAATTGTTCATGATATATGATGCTAATATATGACATAAAAGATGAACTGAACAATTGAGATTATTAATTATAATGCTAGGAGATCACTCAAAGGTGGATCATTGCTTATAATTAATAACATTAAGAAGACTTATTGACATATTTGGTGAATATGTTTGTATATGCAAAGATAACATGCATACTAACTTGAGTTTGATTGACTGTCTATTAAAGTGTGTATATATATTTTGTTGGCATCATTATGGATTAAGGATATGCATTTAAGTATCACCCAAAGGTGAACTTAAATATATATATTAAAGTTTATTATTGTTTGAATCTATTAATTGCACTCAAAGCATTAATGTGTGAGTTTGTATTACGTTTGCAGCTTCTAATAATTTGTTAGCTATGGGCAATGGTCTGATCAAGTTCAATGGGCTAAACTATGCTTGTTGGTTTGAGCAAATCCAATTTTAGTTGGGTGTTGTAGATAAGGACTCGACATTAGTTGTTGAGAAGCCTACAACCATTACTGAGACTAGTACACAAGTTAAAAATACATATTTTGAGGCTTAGGAAAAGTCTAATAGGTTGAGTTTAAACTTGATGTGATTGAAAATGGATGAAAATGTTAAGCCATTAATACCTCATGCGGGCAATGCAAGGGAATTCATGATGAAAATCAAAGAGTACTCACAAAGACATAGCTGACAAGTCTATTGTAGAAAGTTGGAAGGGAGATTATAGAAAATGACAGAACACTCTATTCATATTACAGTAGATAGTGAAGCTAGTAGCAGAAAGGGAAAGCTAGGAAAGAAGAACAATAAGAAGGACAAAGCCCCAATGAAGTTTAATGAAAGCCAAATCTATAAAGAACAATGTTGTTTCTTCTACAAGAAAGTTGGTCAGCGTAAGAAAGATTGCTATAAGAGAAAGGCTTGGTTCAATAAGAAAGTTTAGTAATGTTTCAGTATGTTTTAAATCAAATCTTATTAAGGTGCCCAATAATGCATGGTGGTTAGATTTAGGTGCAACTACTTATGTGTCACATGTTATACAGGGATTCCTTTCAATCCAAACCATAAATGAAACTGAAGAGTTCTTATATATGGGTAACAGAATGAAGGTATAAATAGAAGGAATTGGGACGTACAGATTGGTCTGAGACACTGGTTGTAGTCTAAATCTTGGAAAATGTCTTTATGTTCCTAAATGTCCTAGACATTTAGTTTTTGTTAGTAAGTTGGATAAGATAGGTTTTAATTTCAATGTTGGAAATGGTGATTTTTCTTTGTATAAACGACAGTGCTATTATGGTTTTAATACCTTAATGGATGGTGTATATCATTTAAACCTTGATGTTAATTATTTTGAATCCCTGTTTCATGTTGAACACAATATTAGTAATCAACGTAATGTACATAATGAACACTTTACTTGTGGCATCAAAGGTTAGGTCATACACTAGAGAAAGGGTGGCGAGGTTAGTGAAAAGTGAAATCTTATTTTAACTAAATTTAACTGATTGGGATGTGTGTGCATATTGCATTAAAAACAAGTAAACCAATCAAATGTCTAAGAGTTCATCCACTAGAAGTACTAAGTTACTTGAATGAATACAAATTGATATATATGGTCCATTTCATGTTCCATCTTTAGGTGGTGAAAAGTATTTTATCACCTTTATTGATGATGATTCATGTTATTGTTAGCTCTATTTATTGTATGAAAAGTCTCAATCAGTGAACATTCTTGAAGTATTCATTAATGAGGTAAAAAGGTAGCTAGATAGAAAAATGAAAGTAGTAAGGTATAACAGAGGCGGTGAATATTATGGTAAATATGTTGAGAATGGACAATTTCTCGATCCATTTGCAAAATTTCTTCAAAGTTGGGGCATTTTTGCATAGTATACAATGCTTAGTATACCATAACAAAATGATGTAGCTGAAAGGCAAAATCGTATTCTTACGGATATGGTTAGGAGTATGATAAGTTACACTAATGTACCTTTATCTTTATAGATGTATGTATTAAAGACAACTACATATCTACTTAATATGGTTCCTAGTAAAGTAGTTTTTGTAACACCTGAATTGTGGACAGGTAGGAAACCTAGCTTAAGGCACTTACATGTTTAGGGTTTCCTAACAAAAATAAGGATTTCTAATCCTCATGAAAGGAAGGTTGATGCAAGAACCATTAGTAACTACTTCATCGATTATCCAAAAATGTCCAAAAGGTATATATTTTATTGTCCTAACCATAATACAAGAATAGTTGAGTCTGGTAATCCTAGATTCATTAAAAATGGACAAATCAGTGGGAGTGGGGAACCATAAAAGGAGTATATTCAAGAAAATCAGGTGGAAAAACCTTCACCCAATGTCTCTTCTCAAATTGTTTTTTTCATCTTGTTGTTATCACAGTCATATAACATAATAAGGCAACAAGTTAATATTCAAAACCTATAAGAAGTGAATGCCAATAGTGTCACATCCCATTATCTGCAGGGAGGATAGAATAGTAAATGTGAGTGATCAATGAGAGCTTAGAAATGCATTTTTCCATG
>JANIPM010010441.1:0-22014 GCA_027478405.1 Erythroxylum cassinoides | reverse complement strand
CTTACACTGGTGAACAAGGCGACTTATCAGTACCGAGCAAGCATAAGTCGACTTACACATGGTACAAGTCGACTTACACATGGTACAAGTCGACTTACCACTTACACATTGGACTGTAGAAATTCCTATCTTATGTTAATATCTTTCTCAAAACTATAAATAACTAATTCCTTAGTTGATTAACAAAAATCTTTATAGTTAAAACCCCTAAGATTGGTTTATCGATTTGTGAATCTGCTAGTAGGTTTGATCCTAATCTAGAGGATTTATATCTATCTCTCTAGGTTTGCATGCAACTTCTTTTAGTTATGGCATATCTATTCATACAAGAAGATTTCTTAATTTCAATCATACGAAATCAAATCATGCACTATTATTCCAGATATATTAGAATAAGAATAAAACACATTATTGAATCATAATAAATCATTCAATATAATTACATTAAACAAAAGATCAAATCATATTGTTATTACTACTTAAGGTTCATCTTACCTAGACACTAAACAAGTTTAGTTCCTATCCATAGAAAAAAATCAACAACCAGTATGCGAAAAAACTAATAGAAAACAAAGAAATCATAATTCTAAGCCTCCCTTTTTCTTCTATTGAATCTTCTTGCAAGTTTGGATTTAATGTTGTTATTTGTTGGATTTCTTGATGTTATCTTCATGTTTTCCTCATCCCTTGGTCATAAATGTAGCCTCTTTATGTCTTTTACGACCTAAAATTGCTTAATAACTTAGCTCCTCTATTTTGCCTCCACTCTCACATCCTTTTATAGTAAAAACTAGGATTTTTGTTATACACAGTTAACTTACAAGGAATGATCATATATCTCCAAAAACATCCAATGAAATTGGTCAATTTGATTGTCTAACAAAGAACCCAGGCTCAGTGTTGCCTTCTTGATTGCTTGAATGTTTGATTACTTCATAACATCGAGTAAGTTAGAAAGATCCTTGAATAACTATGATTCCATCTCAAAAGAGCAAAATCTAGCCTTTTAGCTTTCTCCTTTTTGGGAAATTTCACATTGTCACGGAGACTTACATAGGTAATATACTCAACCGTGTATACTAATATACACAGATGTGTAACTTCACACGACTAGAACTTCAATATTCACACATTTACAAAGACTTACATTGTCACTATACACAATCATCTAGGTCCTTAGATAACACCTGAAAGGTAAAGAGGGTGGTTAATAAAGAAAGTTACAAACTAAAAAAGAAAGAGGTGAAGAAGATAGTCTAAGAAGCTAAAAACAAAACATACAAAAAATTATATCGACTATTGAAAATTAAAATAAAAAAAGGGATATATTTAAGTTTGAAAGAGCTAGGTAATGGAAAGCAAGTGTAAGGCCCCAAATTATACCCTAGTTGAAATGTTATATGTTCATAAAGGCATAAGTGACAGGTGTTAAATTGTGACATGATTGTATGTTGTATATGTTATGAATTTTGGTTTGATCTTGAATTTTAATTTAATGGATCATACTTAGGGATTTGGAATTAATTGATAAAATTAGAAAATTGATGTATTAAAATTTACATTTGGACTAGGAAAATTATCAAGTGGCAAGACAAGTTGGTACATGAAAATTGGATGATTAAGCCTAAACATTTAGTGACATTTGGCATAAGTAAATAAGGGAAAATGGTAGTATAATTGAATAACATTTGGCAGCATTGATTAAGTGACAAATGGCCTAATAGGTGTGTGACATTTGGTAGCTTAAAGGGAGGACAAATGTGATACATGCATTGGTGACATGTGCTCCTCCAAGATTAGGACACCTAGCAACTTAGATGTTAAACTTGCAAGAAGTTTCTGCAGCCTTCATTGAAGCATCTCCACCAAAACTATTCGCCCTGTCTTAGCTTTGAATTTTGCTTCAAGTTCATTTAGAAGTCTTGTAAGATATTGCATCAAGAAAGCTACCACAAGTTATCTTTTATGTTGTTTTCTTTTGGGTGTTAAGATCATCCTAAACCTACCTAAATTTCAGAAGTGTTTTGGTTACATGAAGGATTGGTTTGATTAGTTCTTTGAAGAAGGAACTTAAGGTAATTAGGTAAGGGATTACTAAACTTTATAGCCTATATTATTACAAGTTTTATGATAATTGAATTGGCATGAAATATATGTTAAGATGATGATAAATGAATGATAGGGATAATAAAAGGGTGATAATATTGAAGGAAATTTACATAAACAAAATTACATGAAACTTATTTCTTCTCAAGATAGGTCCTTCACACTCTAATTTCATTAGTACAGTAACTTTACACTACTTTTTTATGCTCACAACATATATTTTTTAATTTTTCTTCAAGTATTAACCATGTACCAAAAATCAAATACATATTGGACCACTTTAAAATTCTTAAATATAATCCAAATTTCAAGAAAATAAGTAAATTAAAATCCTTCAAGGATCACAAATAATGAAAAGACTTTCAAGAAAAATAAGGCAAAGGCTATTAATATGGTTAGAATAATTGAAAATGCTAGGTCTCAAAGTAGTTTCTCCTAAGAGATAAAATGTGGTAGGCTAATAATCAAGAAAATAGGTTGAAACAAAGGGTTGAATCTAAATGTTTTATCATTTCAATGCTTCTAATTTAACAATTTTATTCTCAATATGGATAATAAAAACAAGTTCTAGAATCATCCAACTATATATAATAACACACATTAAATAATAAAAGAACTTAAAATAGCAATGTATTTGCTCTTATGCTCCGAATCTCACAAAAATGCTTCATGTGTGTAAATAATATGCAATTTTTATTCAAATTAATTATCGCAATGCTTACTATAACTATGACTTATAAAAGCAAGTTTATTCTAACTTTCATCCTTTTGTATACTAATTCAATTCAATAATTGATAACAATCTAAAGTACTTTGGATAGATTTTAACTAAATCAAAATGTCAGTTAACAAGAATTAATAGAAAAGATTACAAAAGCTTAAGAAATCCCTTCCCTACACTTAAAATTGTACATTGTCCCTAATGTACACAATAAAAGCACAAATTAATAAAATATCAACAAATACACAAAAAGTGGATAAGATGTGGTTTGGTACTTCCCAGAATGATAAGATTTACAAAGTTCTTAATTCAATGAAGAGTCCATCGGATATTATGCACAACCATCCTTGCAAAATATAAACAAAAAGGTATAAAAAGATAAAATAAAAATAAAAAAATAAATAGCATGAGAGTAAAAATAAAATAAAATAAAATAAAATTGCACTAATAATGTTCAGAAAAAATAAAATAAGAAAATGTACAAATAATCAATCTCTCGATGAGTCTAGTATGTCATTCCTCGAAGGATCCTCAAATCTTAAAGTCTCATACTTACCTAAACCTTTCCTTAGTGATATCTTAAAATACTTTGAGAATTTCTCAAATATAATGATAAATTTGAGCTCCTTGATCCCAAATTATCTTAGAATACCTTGATTTGGGTTGGAGAATAAAAAGAAGGGTAGGATTTTAATGATAGCTAAAAATGGGGTCTTCTCCTCCTCTCTTCTCGTTTCTTCTCCTTTCTTTTAATTAAAACAAAATGTTTCAAGTCTTTAGTAATAGGTGCACGACCATACATGAAGAAGGGTCTAGAATATTGACTCTTCTTTAACCAAAATATGGTAAATTTACCTTTTTGCCCTTAGGTTATATGAAATGATCATTTCATCCTTCAAACTTTTCCTAAATTTGCAGTTAAGCCTAAAATTTGATAATCTTCAAACCTTTTATTTTTATTTCTTTTGAAAATAATAATGAAGATCTTTAACTTTATAAAATTACATATTGATCCTCTAAGAATTGAAAATTTATGTTTATGTCCTTTGACTTTTAACAATTGGCAAATAAGCCCTTATGTACATAAACTTTTCCAATTGAGCTATCTAAATGTCTAATAAGTATATAAATCATGTCTAATCACCTCTAAGGGTTTAGAATACATTTAATTTAACCACCATGGTCATATCCATCCAATGGACTCAGTTTTACACACTTATAAGCTTATATGCTAGAAATCTCCAAGATTTCGAACACCGATAAACTCTAAGTTTATGTAAGGGCATATAACATTAAAAATCACTGACATCTATAACTAAAAAAAAATTAAATACATCTTTGAACTCATAGACAACCATGTATATATCAATATGCAGTAGTATCTCTAAGTATAAACCAATATAAAAGGGTCAGAGAGTTCGGTGTTACAATAGTAGCCCAATACACCATGCCTAGATCTCTGGACCAGAATAGTGTGGTAGAAAGAAGAAACAGAACATTATTTGACATGGTACGAAGCATGTTGAGTAGCTCCAAACATCCTAAATCCTTGTTGAGTAAAACTCTTAAGACGAAAATGTATATATTAAACTAGGTACCAACTAAGGTTGTTCCAAAGTTGCCATTTGAGTTAGTTAAAGGTTGAAAACTGAGTTTGCAACATATATACATTTAGGGATGTCCGTTTGAAATATGAATTTACAATCCATAAGAAAAGACAATGAACTAAGGACCATAAGTGGGTACTTTATTGGATATGTCAAAAGGTCTAAAAGATATAGGTTCTATTATCCATCACATCACACTAGAATTGTAGAATCAAGAATGCAAAATTTCTTAAGAATGACTTGATTAATGGGAGGGATCAATTTCAAGATATAGTTTCTGATAACGATTATTTGGATACTCAACCTTCCTCCTTAAACAATAAAGTAATTGTCATTCATAACACTCCTTAGGTATAAATAGACGTTGTACAACCAATTGTTGAAATTCAATAGCCTACGGTCAACATAAATGAAAATTAAGAAACTCCACAAGTTGTTGATAATTCAGTAGATCCTATTATCCAGGAATTACCTTATAGCATTCAACTACTAGTTGAACAACAAACTCCACAGGAAGATGCTGGTGCAACATGAAGGAGATCTACTAGAACAAAGAAATCATCTATTACTAATAATTATGTTGTATATCTATAAGAATCTAACTACAGTATAGGAGCCAAGAATGATTCTGATACCTTTTCACAAGCCATAAGTTACAAAGAATCAAATTTGTGGTACAATACCATTAAGGAAAAATTGAATTCTATGAAGAATAACGATATTTGGGATCTTATTAAGTTACATAAAGAAGAAAAACCCATAGGTTGCAAATAGGTATTTAAAACAAAGAAAGACTTATTATTCAATATTCAAAGATACAAGGCAAGACTTGTTACTAAAGGATTCACTCAAAAAGAAGGAATCATTTACACAGATGCATTTTCTCATGTCTCTAAAAAGGATTCACTTTGTATAATTTTGGCATTCATTGCTCATTTTGACATAGAATTACATCAAATGGATATGAAAATAGCTTTCTTAAGTGGTGACTTAAAGGAAGAGGTTTATATGAAACTATCAGAAGGATGATCCTCTACTAGTGGTGAGCATTTGGTTTGCAAGCTAGATTGAAACAAGAATCCCACCAGTGGTACTTAAAATTCCATAACGTTATCTCATCATTTGGCTTTGAAGAAAATATCATGGATCATTGTATATACCAAGAGGCTAATTATAGTAAAATTTGTTTTCTTGTATTATATATGGATGACACATTACTTGCAACTAATGATAATGTTACACGTGAAATAATTTCTCTCTAAGAATTTTTAAATGAAAGATAAAGGTGATGCATCTTATGTTATTAGTATTAAGATCCATTGAGACAGATTCTCTAGTGTTTTGGGTTTGTCTTAGGAAAACTATATTAATAAAATTTCAGATTGTTCACCAAATATAGCTCCCATTGTGAAAGATGGTAGATTTAATTTGGACCAATGCTCGAAAAATAATTTTAAAAGGAAATAAATGAAAAGCATTTCATATGCTTCTACAGTTGAAAGCCTAATGTATGCTCAAATTTATATAAGACCTGACATTGCAATCACTATTGGAATATTAGGTAGATATCATAGTGACCCAAGATTAGATCACTAAAGAGTTGCAAAGAAAGTATTAAGGTACCTTCAAGGAACCAAATATTACATGCTTATGTATAGATGAGTCAGCAATCAAAAAATAATAGGGTACTCAGATTTAGATTTTACTAGGTGTCTTTATTCACGGAAATCAACATCAGGTTATATCTTCATGGTTGCCCATGAAGCCATATCTTGGAGGAGTGTCAAGTAGTATTTGACTGCTATTTCCACAATAGAAGCTAAGTTTGTTTCTTATTTTTAGACTATATCACATGATATATGGCCAAAGAGTTCCATATATGAGCTTAAACTCATAGATTCCATTTCTAGGTCGTTGAGAATATATTGTAACAATTTAAATGTTGTCTTTTTGGCTAAAAACAATGACAGTAGTAATTTAAGTAAATGCGTTGACCTTAAGTTTTGTTTATAAGGGAAAGTGTTTATTGAACACGTTAATATTGAATTGATGATAATTGATTTATTAACAAAAGGCGTGCCACCAATGAAGTTAGGATCATGTTATTGGAATGGGATTGAGTTCCATCAAAAATTCGTCTTTGAAGGCTCTCTAAACTTCACGAGGATGAATTCCATAATTGACCATAGTATTTCCCATTTCTATGTCCATAACTAGAACTGACCAATGATCGAAACATACCCGAGACTGTATTAGCCTGACCTTTTGCGGGGTAGTCTACCGTCCTATCCATAAATTTTCGCATTTCTTGTTGCCTTGTCCTACCTTTGTCTATAATATTCCAAGGAAGCTTTCAACAAATGTGCATGACGTAGTATGGAGTCCCCACAGTAAGGTTTTATACGTAGCTGTTGGATTGTGAAAGTTTCCAAGTTAAGAGCACGAAAATTTTCTGAACATGCTGCCCGTCTTAATTGATGGATTTTACACGTTATCTTAAACGCAAGCTTAGCTGTGCAGCATAAAGCCAACGTGTTCATCATTCATCAAGTGCTTTCTTCCTGTTTATTCCCAATATCAAATGAAACAAATAAGACTTAGAAAACAATGTGTCAAACATGTTAGAATATTAATCTTGTTGATTTGTTATATTTAAAATTAATAAATTTTAATTAATAATCCGTAATATATTAGTAAGTTTATAAATGAATGGAATAATACAAATTTTATATTTATTATTTACTACTACTAATTAATAAGAGGTTCTTGTAAAAGAAAAACATAATTGGACAAACCCAAACCCAAACCCTACTACAAGAAGAAAAGCTACAAGGATTAGACTCCTGAATCGTAAGCCAGGGTTACTTTACCCGTTAACTATATTATTATTATTATTAGCATATTTAAGTACGGATGATGAAATAAGTACAAACGGCACCGGACGAAAAGTAACGAAGAGAAATCCGTAGACATTAAAAATATTTACAGCGAAAAATATGCTTCTCCGAAGAACTCATCAAGACATGACGCTAAATCTTGTGTAAAGCACAAAAATACATAACGCCATCCTCAACCTGTACACAACATGCTGTACATGCAAAAATTAGCAAGCTTGGTCGTAGACTCACCAAAAGCAATAAGCATCCTCTTCAGGAATCAAAGGAGTCCTGCAAAGAGGGCAGGTAATGTTCCAATAATCCAGCCACTTCTCCAAGCATACCCTGTGGAAAAGATGGCCACAAGACAATCGGTTGATCTCCGACTCTGGCTGGAATTGCGTCAAGCAAACCGAGCAGTCATGTTCTGGATATTTACAGTTACATACAGTGTCAAATCGAATTATCGGAGTCCTGCTTTTGAACTGCTCAATATAACTCTGCGAGGGGCTTGACCAGTAATCAAACGGTTCAGCAGGATCCTCGGCATAATCTGACGGAGAAGATGACGTAGTTGATGCTAGACGGATACCTACTATATGAAGGATTGAACGGACTAATCCTTTGACAATGGAAATGGACAGGGCTGTATTTACCAGAAGCACGCATAGGACTCCTTCAGATGGAGCAGGGAGACTTGAAAGACCCATTCTTTGCGATGAATCGAAACTTGTAAGCAGGTGTCTCTCAGCTCAAACAAAAGAAGGTGATCAAATGAAGGTTAGGTCAGGATTTTGGGAAAAATAAAGGGGATAAAGCGACTGTGGCGCTGTCAACGAGATGTGATCTGTAGTGCATTTAAAAGGAAGTTAGAATACTAGCCAAAGTTGAAAATAATGGAACTACTCCATCCAACAAACAAGTACATCAAAATATCAGTATTCAGGAAAAGAAAACTGGTTTGCGTCCATTGACATAGAAAGTGCAATAGAAATCAACAAAGCTATTTAAGTGGTTAGCAGTACGATCAAATGAGAAGCAAAATTTTCCTATAAAAAGCCAACAAAAGGGACATACGGATAACAAGACTGAACAGGAAGTCAGTTATATGGAACACAATCCACATAATCAACACAATAACCCCGTCCTAATAAGCTGCCTTGCCTCCAAAAGAGGCTGGATTGAAGCCACTAATTATACTACCGTCAGATCCCCTAACCCACAGATGAAGAAAGCCGAATTCTGTTAAAGAACAAATGAATATTCTCTACCAAACGAAAAGCTGTGTACAGAGGATCGTAAAACCCGAATTCGCAGAATTCATTTACAGCATACACCTTTGAACAGATCAATGCAAAACATGGACTTCTATATATAACAATTATTATCTTCAAAACCTGGCACGAGCTGATACTACCATGTGGTCATTGATTGACGATTAAGACTACTAGGAAAAAGACAGAAATGACGAATCCGTACAGGGTTAGTCTTATTTTCCCCATTGAAAATAACCAACAAAATGCACCAAACAACGATGCGAGAGATCTAGCACAATTACAATTCAGAAAGAAAGGGTGAAGCATCCAAGAAAAAGAATTCACCCACAACAGAGGAAAAGTAAAAGAATAACTAGTGAAAGGAAAATTACAAGTAGAGATAAATGATTACTTACACTGTAAGATAATAAAGCTTTAAACTTGATAATCTGGGCAGGAGAAAGATGAAAAGGAAGAAGAAGGAAAGACAGAAAAAATTCTTGAGATAAAATAAAACAGATATGTGTCTGCCTCCATTATATATAGATATGTAGAAAAGGTGTGGAGTTTGGGTTTGGGGAAGTAAATGATAATGGGTGAGTTATGTGTGTTTTAATGGGTGTTGTACGTACGTAGGAGCGCATTGGCCCACAAAAACCAAAAGGCCGACTACTTGCATAAGTCACAGCCTAACCCACGTTAGCCTTCCGGATTCTCCTATCTTTGCTTTTCCCCACCAATGCCAATGCTTTTCTTGAACCTGAATTGAGTGAAAAGTAGTTTTTAAAATGCAATCACAACATTCTTAATAATGTTATTATTATTTTTTGATTACATTAAGTATCCCAGCTTAGTCGGACTAATCCTAATCTCCAAAGACCCCACCCCAAGAGCCTTAGAGGGGGGTAAACCTAGAAACCCCAAGATCCCTAAGATTTCTACGTCGCCTGCACACGTCTGCGCACAAGAAGTCTTCACATACTTGATTGTTCAGCTGATGATTGATCGCTGGCCTCCCCTACTCAGCATTAGGTTCCCATCAGCCCCCGGTTCCCTATTAGCTCCAACTCCCACACTGTCGCTGGAAGCGAGACGTCCGTAATTGATCAGATCAAGGAGCTGTGCCTAGGAGGCTAGAGGATCATCAATAGGAGTAATGCCTATTTCTCCTCCGTTGGTGTGACTCGAACTCAAGACCTCCTGAAAGGGAGATCCTTAAGTAAGGAGCTTTGAACACTCAGGCCACTCTGTTGGTGTGTCTTAATAATGTTATTTTGTTGCTACGACTACGATGTTGTTAATATGAACAGCATTTTCATAGTAAAAAGTAAAAATTTACTGTATTATTTTCTGTTAAGAACCAAAAACTAAATATAATGTTTAGCTCAACGATTCTGAAAATAACCATCTTCTTATTGAACAAACTTGGCCAATAAATAGCCACTTACAATCATAACAAATTGAAAAACAACCCACGTTTACAAAATGTGGTAAAGCAACAGCAAAATCCCCAAAATTACTAAACAACCTCCTAAAGAATCGGTCTTATTTGAGCTGAAAGAAATATCCTAACAGAAAAACCTAAACTTTCTCATCATTCCCTCCCTTAAACTAGTTACCAGCTACAACTAGTTTACTTCAGGAACTTGGCAAACTCCCAGCTGACTTCGAATCTTCTGAAATGCGTTCAATGTAAGAGGCTTTGTCATCATATCTGCCAACTGTTCTTGTGTTCCACAATAAACCAACTCAACTGTCCCTTCTCGTGTAAGATCACGAAGGAAGTGAAACCGCACGTCAATATGCTTACTGCGGCCATGTAGCACTGGATTTTTTGACAGTTTAATTGTAGAACTATTATCACAAAAAATCGTAGCACACTTACTTTGCTCCAGACTTAGCTTCTCTAGGATCCTTTTCATCCAAATAGCTTGACTAGCACAGGAAGCTGCTGCCACAAACTCTGCTTCAGTAGTCGAGAGTGTAACTATCGGTTGTTTTCTCGAGGACCAAGCAACAGCTCCAGTTCCCAACATGAAAACATAACCAGAAGTGCTTTTTCTGTCTTCTGGATCTCCGGCATAATCGCTATCTGAATAGCCGACTAAGCTTTTACACCCTCCCTTCCTATAGAACATCCCAAGTTCAATGGTTCCTTTCACATACTTCAGTATTCTCTTAGCTGCCAACAAGTGTAATTCAGTTGGCTTTCCCATGTATCGACTAATCAGGCTTACTGCAAACATCAAATCTGGCCTTGTAGCTGTTAAGTACATAAGACTTCCCACTATCTGTTTAAAGAGTGTCTCATCCACACGAACTCCATCTTCATCTTTATAAATTTTACATCCAGGAACAATGGGATTGTGGACTGGATTGCTATTCTCCATTCTAAACTTCTTCAATACCTCCAAAGCATATTTCCTTTGGCAAATATAAATTCCATCTGTCCTCTGCAACACTTCTATCCCAAGAAAATACCTCATCCTTCCCAAATCGGTCATATCAAACTCTCTCAACATGGAGTTCTTAAATTCAATAAACATTAATTCATCATTGCCAGTAAATACTAAATCATCCACATATAAACTAACAATTAGAATCTTACCCTCCTTATTTGTTTTAATGAACAAAGTATGCTCGCTATAACACTTCTCGAATCCTTCATCCATGAAATGTGCTTCGATGCGACTAAACCAAGCTCGTGGAGCTTGTTTAAGTCCGTAGAGGGCTTTGTTCAATCTGTACACTTTATGGGGGCTGTTCTTCAACTCATAACCCTTAGGCTGCTCCACGTACACTTCTTCATTGAGTTCTCCATGCAGGAAGGCGGATTTGACATCAAGCTGATAAAGTACCCACCCTTTCTGAGCTGCTAATGCTATAATCATTCTCACTGTGTCCATTCTTGCTACAGGTGCAAATACCTCAGAGTAGTCTATTCCTTGTTGTTGCACATATCCTTTTGCCACCAAGCGAGCTTTATACTTGTCCACTTCACCATTTTCTTTGAATTTGGTCTTATAAACCCATTTCACCCTAATCTTTTTTGCACCTGGTGGTAGATCTGTGAGCTCCCATGTGTTGTTCCTCTCTATAGCTTTAATCTCCATGTCTATTGCTGCCCTCCATTTATCACATTTCACAGCTTCCTCAAAGTGTACTGGATCTGTTGAAGCAAACAATGCCAAGTTAACTTCTATCTCTTCTTCTGAAAGTCCTTCCCCACTCTCATAATCCCTCATCCACATCGGAGGCCTTCTAGTTCTTCTTTCATTGGAACTGGTTGTTTCTTCAGTAATTTCTTCTTCTTCCTCACTCACAGCTTCATTATTTTCTTCAGCCACTGCTTGACTATCTTCAGCATCATCCCATTCTAAATCAGCTGCTATTTTTTCTTCATAACTTCGATCCCAACTCCAAGACTTGTCTTCTTCAAACACTACATCCCTGCTGATTACAATTTTCTTGGCAATTGGATCATAGAGTCTGTATGCTTTAGATTCTTCACTTACCCCCAGCAATACGCAAGCAAAGCTCTTTGTATCTAGCTTTGTTCTTCTTACATCTGGAACATGTACATGCGCCACACATCCGAACACCCTGAAATGTTCAACTTAAGGTTTGTTTCCTCTCCAAGCCTCTTCAGGTGTGACATTCATTACAACCAATGTGGGACTTCGATTTAGAACATAAGTTGTCCAGTTGACTGCTTCTGGCTAAAAAGACTTGGGGATTTTTTTTCAAAAAGCATACATCGAACCATGTTCATCATTGTTCGATTCTTCCTCTCAGCTACTTCGTTCTGCTGTGGTGTGTATGTTGCAGTTAGCTGCCTCTTGATCCCATGTTCTTTGCAAAAATCACTAAATTCAAGTGAGGTAAATTCTCCTCCCCGATCAGTTCGTAGACACTTTATATACCCTCCTGTTTCTTTCTCAACACAACTTTTAAAGTGTTTGAAGATACCTAAAGCCTCATATTTCTCTACTAAAAAAATAAGTCCATGTCTTTCTAGTAAAGTCATCAATGAAGAACATAATGTACCTTTTCTTGCTGTTGGATATGGGTGAGATTGGTCCACAGATATCTGCATGGACAAGCTGAAGCCTCTCTGTAGCCCTCCAATCGCTCTTCCTTGGAATTGGATTCCTATGTTGCTTTCCAATCATGCAGTCAGCACACACTGTTGATGGAGACTTGAACTGAGGTATCCCATGCACCATTTTCTTGAATTGAAGAGTTCTCAATCCTTTATAGCTTAAGTGTCCATAGCGACAATGCCATAAGTGAGCCAAATCTTGTGTAGTGGTATAAAGACAAGCTGACTTTTGAGGTGATGTCTTTGTTGATAGGTTGAACATTCGATTTGTGGTCATATCAGTCTGCATTATCAGCCCTTTCTCTGGATGATATATCTTGCACTTTCCATGCTGAAAAAGAATTGCCAATCCCCTTTCTTGTAGTTGACCAATGCTCAGCAGATTATTTGTTAGTTCAGGCACATAATACATGTCACTAACAACATGTGTAAAGCCACTTACTTTGAATCTCACATTACCTTTTCCTAGCACAGACATCCTTGTGTTGTTTCCCAATTTCACCGTGTGCTTGAAACTTTCGTTTAGATTGCAGAACATATTCTTGTCGCGACACATGTGGTTGCTACATCCAGAATCCAGAAACCAAACATCTTCCCTTTGAACCTCATTCATCTCCACATACGACATGAGTAGCATTTCTTCCTCTTCTTGTTCAGCATAGTTAGCCTCCTTTTCCAAACTCGGGCATTCAAACTGGAAGTGCCCAATCTTGTGGCACTTATAGCATTCCACAGTTGCTTTGTTGTAAGGTTGACGTCCTCTGCCCCTTCCTCTTCCTCTAAATACACCTCGACCTCGACCTCTTGCTCCAGAACTATCTTCAGAGGTTATTTTGAGTGCTTGTTCTTCTACAGTATGCTTCTGGAATTTCTGCTCATGAACAATCAAGGAACTCTGCAGTTCATCGATGGAGAGTTTATCGACATCTTTGGATTCTTCAATTGAACAGACAACATAATTAAACTTGTCACTCAACGATCGTAAGATTTTCTCCACTACTTTGACATCTTGCATCTGCTCTCCATATGTTCTCATTTTGTTAGCCACTGTCATCACCCTTGAAAAGTACTCATTGACTCCTTCTCCAGCCTTCATCTCTAAGGTTTCAAATTCTCGACGGAGAGCTTGAAGATGAGACCTCTTGACTCTTGCATTCCCTTCAAACTTTTTTTTCATAGAGTCCCAAATTTGCTTGGAAGTATCCTTCTGGAGTATGGTCTCTAGAATGGTCCGATCTATGGACTGGAAGAGATAATTCTTGACTTTCAAATCTTTCAGCTTCAACTCATCCAACCTTTTTTGCTGTGCTTCTGTCTGCTCCACTCCACTTTCTGGCTCAACGTAGCCAATCTCCACAAGGCTCCAGTATTCTTTAGATCTGAGGAAGTTCTCCATCAACATACTCCAGTGGTCATAGTGACCATCGAAGCGTGGTATGGCAGGTTGCACGAAATTCCCTTCAGTCGTCATCTCCTTTGCTGCTGCAAACCACAAAGACTGCTGCTTTGTTTCTTCCGACCCAGTGAGGGCTCTGATACCAGAATGTTAAGAACCAAAAACTGAATATAATGTTTAGCTCAACGATTCTGGAAATAACCTTACTTCTTATTGAACAAACTTGGCCAATAAATAGCCACTTACAATCATAACAAATTGAAAAACAGCCCACGTTTATAAAATGTGGTAAAGCAACAAGAAAATCCCCAAAAATACTAAACAACCTCCTAAAGAATCGGTCTTATTTGAACTGAAAGAAATATCCTAATAGAAAAACCTAAACTTTCTCATCAGTCTTGTCTACCAACTAAACTTTTCCGTCCAAGATGCTTATTTAGAGTTGTATTTTGGAAATTTGGTATTTCTTTGTAACGTCAAAGTCACTTGGGATGTACAAATAAGATTCAATGAAACAAAAAAAAAATGATTAAGAAAACTGAATATCTGATATCGGGATATATCAATATTTATAAAACTAATGTGGGGTCTTATTTAGTGTCTGGACAAAATTAAATAACATAAGATTAAAACACTCTAACAAGAATTGAATATTTTGTTTAGATATATTCTACGTAGGGATAATAATTTTGGTTGAGGTTAAAATTAAGTTTAAATTAAATAATTTTTTAATTAAATTTAAACTTAGATGTGAAATTTTGAATTTAACTTTAATATAAGAATGATAATTTAAATTTGAATTAATTTAAATTTTATTTATTATTTTTTCAATGATATTTATTAGTAATTATTAGGAATATAAATAATAAAAAGTTATTTAATAAAATAAAGTTATTTCAATTCAAAACTGACCAGAAAACACAGGCCCAAATTGCCATGTCTAGAAATGACCCGAAAAGCCCAAAAAAATGAAGCGGTGACTGGTGAGTGGCTCTTGTTGGTTTGCAAGAGATGAGCGGTCCAGGAGTGTTGGCAACGGCCGATGAGAAGTGGTCAGAAACAACTACTAGTACGCTTTAGGCTTCACCAAACGAACAAGCGAACAAGACCCAGACCACTCCTCGTTGCCGCTCTTCCATGGCTTCCCTTCTCAGCTCATCCGCCACTGCACCTCTGCAAAGCAAGGTAATTTCATCAATTTATCGTTTTTCCCCCACTTGTCTTTCGAAATTGTGGGTTTATCGTTATTTTATGGTCTGTGTTGGGTTCATTTCGATAACTCAGAAAGTTCGGATGTTATTTTGGGGATGAAGGAATTACGGGGCGTATCTGATTGATCGACGAACTGTTTGAATTTTCAGCGGTTGGTATTCAGATGGGATTGATTGGGATAAGCTTGGTCAGATGGAAAGTAGCTAATAATGGTGTGTGTTTGGAAGGGGAAAAGGGGGTGCTTTTGGGTTCGGCATCATAAGGTGGTAGCTTTTATCCAAGAAGTGCTTATTAAGAGAAGTGTTTATTGGGAGAAGTGTGAGGATATATGGTGGATTCGTAGTTGTGAGCTTCTATGTAATTTGCAGTTTATTAACGTTTCTGAAGACATGTTGTGATCCTCTCAGCAATAATGTTCAATACCTTTGCAATGCAGGTAAGTCGTCTAAGTAGCAAACCAATGCAGATGATGTCGCAATTATGTTTTCATCGGACTTCTATTGGCAGTTGTAGTGGTTATAGGCTGTTTTTTAAGACAAAAGCTAAGATTTCTGCTGAGGCTAATGTGATTGAGAAAGAATCCAGTGAAAATATTGGTAAGTTTGCTTGTTGGCGTACATTTACCTTGGTTCTTAATCTAAGTAGGATTTCAGATCGAAAGCCAGAATCTGAATCGAACTCAATTAATCATGGATCCATACCAGGCTGCCACTTTAATCTTGGAATGTAATCACTAACATGTGTAGCTTGTTCAAGTTGGCACATCTGCGTGCACAGTGAATCTTTGGGTTGATTGGCACTTGCTTGTGTCCAATGTCCCACATTAATGAAATATGATAGTAAAGAGGAACCAAGGAGGTCGTAAAGTAGCATCATACCTTCGATTGTGGCACTACTATTTGGAATATCACTTGTTCATAATAAATGTGCTTTATAACACTTCCCTCTAAATGCATGTGGCTTTGAATAATTGCACAATGAAGCACAAGTCTGTTTTCATCCCTCCTCTTCTTGAATTCAGGAATGCATAACAATTACCTGCACAAAAGATTTCTGTTGTTTACTTTAGTTAAGTTATTTACTCTCTATAAGAAGTTTGTCCTTTCGATCTGTTGTAGATTACGGAATTGTTAGTGTTCACCATGTTGGAGTGCTTTGTGAAAACCTTGAAAGATCGCTCGAATTTTACCAGGGCATCTTAGGTACTTATCTTTGGTACTTATCTTTCTCTGCTGTGTGCAATGTTGCTCTTCCCCTTTTATGTTGCTTTCTCCGTCATATACTAAAGAACAAGAAAAGTAGGCTCAATATCTAACTGAAAGCAGGTCTTCAAATAAATGAGGCAAGGCCACATGATAAGCTTCCCTATAGAGGTGCCTGGTTGTGGGTGGGCTCTGAAATGATCCATCTGATGGAGCTTCCAAATCCTGACCCCTTAAGCGGACGACCTGAACATGGTGGCCGAGACAGACATACTTGTATTGCAATCCGGGACGTGTCTAAGCTGAAAGCCATCCTCGATCAAGCTGGTAAGCTTTTTTCCATTCATCTTTGGCTGTCAACCTTTCCCCAAATTCGAAAATGGCATTGGTTCATTTGTTATGTTAATGCTTTTATAGAATAAATTTTCAGTTATCATATGTTTAACTTGCCTACTTCTCTGCTCAAAATTACTTAAAAACTTATCATCTGTCGCATTCAATGCATGTTCTCACTACCTAATGGAGTACGAATATCAGGAATGTCTACTCGAAGGATGACTTATGTTTTCCAATTCCTCAGGGATTCCTTATACGCTAAGCCGTTCAGGGAGACCTGCAATCTTTACACGGGATCCTGATGCAAATGCATTAGAGTTTACTCAGGTGGATGACTGATGTACTTGAAAGCTTGTAATAGGACTACCGTTTGCATCTGACCATCTTTCAGATGCCTAATTATCATGTACATATTACAATACCTGAAAAGTAAAACGCGCTGAAGATTCTAGCCTTATATAGTGGACAAAAGATTAATTCCTACACCAGCTTGTTTTTATTAAACTTTTGTTCTGGGCATGGTGAGTGATAATAGAAACTTTGTTCAGATTAAATTCTGAACTTTCTTGGACAGTTGAGTTAGTGATTACTAATTAATACATCTGAAAATAGCGAGTTCAGGCTGACTTGACCTTTACGTTTATACGTACTTTCTGGCAGAACTATACACGCACGGAAAATTTGGCATTGGTTGCTATTAATTTGTGCACCATGTATGAGTTAAATGCACTAAATGCGGGCAAATTTATTTGGCATAGAATGTACAAGTACAACAGAATCATCTGTTTTTATCAACAATCTACACCTACTGAAGATGCACAATTTATTGGCATCTGAAGAACAAATGGTCAAAAAGGGAATTTCAAATACAAGATCTTGCTGTTTCTACTATGAAGAATTTGTTTAAAGAGGCATACAATTCAATGATCTTTCAAGGTTATCAAGAGTTCACTCTTGAGCTCCACTCATGTATTGCAGAGCGCAACGTATGGTTCGGAATTACGATCGAGTGCTGAAGCCTAAGCTTCGTCACTGGTGATATATTGTGTTTCTCAAGCCATAACTTGATTGCTCTGTGCTCGTAAGTAAAACCATCAGCAGCAATGTATGGATCATCCATGATTTGCTGAAAAGTAACATTCATTCATTCAACAAAAGGGAAGCATATAAGATGCATGCTAATAAATGAAAGTCAAATAGAAGCCTGATATCATCTCATAAAGTTTGGCTTTATCACCTGAAGAATTGGGCAGAAGTAGTGGCTCGGAGCATAGACATCATTCAATTCCACCTTCATGCTATCAGCTGCAATGTCCATGAGTCTTCTGAGACTTGGTAGAACCTCAGTATCTAGATCAGGTCTATCCCTGCATCTAAGTTTAGAGCACTTTAGCGCAATTTGAGCCAATTCCTGACTTTCAGCTAGTGGCCAGTCTTTAATTGACGAATCTAGAACGTTTGCAAAGGAGGCATTTGTAATGGCTGTTTGAACAGTATGCACGATTCCGTTTGGGCGTCGGCCAGTCAATATTTGGAGAACAATTATTCCAAAAGCATATAAATCTGATTTTGGTCGAATGGTCCCAGTTCTCTGGTACTCAGGGTCCATATAGTAGATAGTGCCAGCAAGAATAGAGTCTCTATACTCAGTGATGTTATCAGGGACAACATCTGAAATGAGTTTAGCCAGCCCAACATCACCAATTTTGGCCACATAATTTTTTCCTAGCAAGATGTTGCCCGGTTTAAGATCACGATGGACAATGGGATCTGGCTTTGAATTGTGCAGGAATGACAACCCACAAGCCACTTCAAAAATAATTCGGAATCGAACAAACCAAGGAAGTATCTTTTTTCCATTGTGCTGGAAGATACACTCTTCTAGACTTCCATTTTCCAAGTATTCATAGACCAGACAACCACTCTCTGGACAAGCTCCAAGCAACAAAACTAAGTGTGGATGGTGTAGCTGGCTGAGAACTTCGACCTGCAAAGATTCTGCATCTGTGAAAAATGATGCAACTTATTCTGAACTGGAGCAATATTCAATGTTTGACATAATAGACAATAATTTGTCCAGTGCAAATGTCACAATAAAGAAGCAGCTTGAAACTTGGGTTGGATGTGAGAATATGAATACTTTTAAGAATAATCAGGCTAAGCAATACTGTTAGGATGATATAAACAATAGCAGATTCAGTCATCTTAGCTAAGGGGATCAGTCTTAAGAAGCTGTTTGGAAGATGCAATATCAGTCTCTAAATTCTTGACATATGGTTCAAATATATCATGATTAATTAGAACTACGAATGTTTTGAAATTATGAGAATTGTAGAGGAAATTAAAATGAATCTACAATTTTTTTCACAAAACATGATCTGAAACGAAGTTTCTTTATGTAATAGAGAAGTTAAAGCTTGCTGAAAATTATATCCAGATTAGCTAAGATAACTTCTGCTGCAAGTTAAGACAATTCGAAGTGATAAAATACCTCCTTAAGAAATTCATCTTTCTTGTTAGCTGCTTCAGACCAAAGAACCTTAACAGCAGCTGGCGTGTGATCAAGATTGCATTTGTAAACTTTTCCATACCCTCCTTCACCAATCACTCTTGTCTCACAGAAGAAATTTGTTGCTACCTCCATCTCCTCCTTGGAGTACCGCCTGTACCTCTTGTCACTCGAGAGAAGAGCACTGACAAGCTTCTGTTTCTCTGAGGACTCTTTAAATGCATTCTGCTCAGCTACCTCTCTTCCATAAGTTTCTTTAGCAAGCAATTCCTTTGCCTCCTCAATCTCCTTCAAGGCCTGCATATACCTTGCTTTCTCTTCGGCAGCAATTTTTCTGAGAGTTTCTTCTCTTTCAAGAGCAGCATGCACTCTTCCAGCTTCCTCAAGGCACTCAGAAGAAATTGATTGGACCTAGAAAGTAAACTATAAACAAATTAGTGGTCAAGGAATTTAGGAATAATTGTTTACTTCTTAGACCATCTAACAGATTACATTAACCACAGCTTAGACTCGAAATCCTTAAGGTACATAACCAAACAAAGTACCTTTAACATCATTTTGATACCTCATCTTTTCACCTATTAAAGTTTAAGCTTCTTGATGTAGAATGAAAATCCATCAAATCCCAAAACCTATTCTTTTTTCATTTACAGAAGTGTAGAATATGAAAATAACATCTAATAAGACCTTATTTTGGGTATGGACCAATTCTTCACAAGCTCGTTTGTACATGGTAATGGTACTCTGTAATTCTAGCCGCAGCTGTTCTATTTCAGCTTGCTCATATGACTGCAAAAAAAGAAAGAATCTTAACATTAGAAGTTGCTGAACCAAGAATACCTTGGACCTGAACTATGAATATCCTTCTATAGTCACAAACAAGAAAACAACCAACCTTGTCCATTTCCACTGAAGATGTAAAACCACAACTCCTAGCTCTAGAGGAAATGCTCAGCAGGTTATCTAGCGAGTTCCTACCAGCCCCTTCCACATCTATGCTTCCATTTAGAGATGAGCTCCTTTGTTTAAATGCTTCGGCATTAGGGTAACTAAAATCTGGACGTGAAGGTACCCCAATCACTTTCTGAACATTAGATTCTGCAGGAGAACCAGTGACCTTAGAACCTCTCTTATAATCAACCTGTTCAGATACCTGTGCGACACTCTCTGTAAGATGGATACAAGAAACGTAAGCAAGAAAAACGAGTAAGGTACATAACTTCTGTGGACGAAAGGAAAGATAGTTAGTTTCAACATACCATCGGTGTCCAAAGAATTAGCTAATTTCTTGACGACTTTATATTTATATATGACATGAAAATCACACATTTGAGGAGAAAAGTTCAACAGTGTCCTTGGAACCCCTGGCCCTCTCAGCTTTCTAAAGGAAACATGATGAAAATTAGTGAAGCAGAAGTCTTTGTAATTCCATCCAAGCAATAGAGCAATGCATATGATATGAAATTCATTATAACATACAAAGCATGCATTCCTTTGACTACTATATAAGAACCAGAAATCAAAGTACAACAGCAGCCCATCAGCAATTATACCTCATTAACCAATTCCGAGAACATGAACCTAATACCAAACAATCAATCCCCGATTCAGCAGCGTATTTCAGAAGGCCAACTGCGGGGTCTCCATCCTCCAGGAGCAAAGTTTCCACCTGAAAATCATACGAAGCATTTAAATGAAAGGGAATTGAAAAGAAGAGAGAGAAAAAAAAAACCGGAGAGAAGCACATAAAAGGTTGATCGTGGAAGTTGTTAAACAAAAAAAGAATCCAACCCCACCTTGTGCAATTTGGATAAGTTCATAAAGGGTGTAAATATCTCTGCTTCCTTTTTCACTCTCACTTCTTTTACATACATCGCCACGACATTTTCATCAACTTCTTCAACAGGAATACGATGACCAGCTGCATGAATCACGCGCAACAGACAACTTTTCATGAATTTAATCTCCAACTACGTTAAAATGAAATCTCAAAATTTCAACTTTCTCTCCATTGACTTAGTTGACCCTCTCAGAAGAAAACCCAAAGACAAAAAGAAAAAGGAATGGAATTTGAACCCAGAGAACTGAAAAAGAGATAGAGAGAGAAAGAGGGTACACGGAGTGGGTAAATAAGTGATAATAGGCATGACGTGGACTAAGATGAACCGGTCTGCTACGGGCAACAGATGCTGCACCGCCCACCGGACAGCTCGCCGGCTGCCCCTTCCTCCGACGCCGGCACGGCCTTTCACAGCGACTGCCACCGTTTTCATTTCGGTCGCACAAACACTCATTAACGACCTGGTACGTCCACCATTATCAAACGACAAACAACAACGAATTCCCTGAGAAACTATCCCTTTGTTACGTAATCAATTGTGTACTGTTACTCATTTCCTTACTTGGGGGCAACTTCGGAGAAGACTATTGACCTGTCACTTTTGACATTGACGCGTCCATCCTTGGTGGGCTTATCCTTGTGCTTGGGCTTCATCCAGACGTAAGACTTTTTTTATATCAAAACTAATTATATGATTATAATTTCATGGTAATTTTTTAAATTTAAAATTAAAATTTATCTACACTTAAATATAATAATTATTATAAATTATTTATTTATTTGAAAATTTGATTTTAAAATTTCATAAATTCTATTTTAATCTAATTAAAATTACGTTCAAGCAATATTTT